>JAWDGP010006922.1:525000-607500 GCA_033675545.1 Elysia crispata
ATTATTTCCAATTTCAATGAATTACTTAAAATTATTGGTCTTTTACTCTGAAAATTCTTCGATGTAACTATGACTCGTTGTATTCATATATTTTCAGACTTTCAGTTTGTGCCTGCATCACTAGTCTATCTAACAGACAGCAATCTAGAAGCGTATCTATATCTATGAAGGAGCGTTGGTAAAACACGTGAACACATTTAATATATAAAAGAATGACCTAATTCATAAAACTATTCCTTTGGCTTTTGAGGTGTAAGGGCTTATTTGGAATTAAAGCCGAAATTACGGTCTTTCTTTTTTTTTTTTAAACATCAACTCTAAAAGCAACCTATTTCAACTAATCTAAACCATATTTTAAACGTACATCGATCTAAACTATCTAAAGTCATAACGTTTTAAGCGGGTTTTATTCTGAACAACTTATCAAGACTATTAAACTTGGTAAAAACATATGTTTTGTTACATCATGAGTAAAATACATTTGCTCATACTGTTATTTAAAGCTATTTATAATTTTTTCAAATTCGATTACTGAAATCTTTATGCATAGATTTTTTTTAACATTTAAAGCAAAATAAGTATGCTCATCACATATTTTTTTCTTGCCTCATTTTCTAACGGTGAAAAAGTTGTTGCCATATGAACAAATGTTTTTTTCTGCATGGATCATACCATACTCAAACATGCACGTAAATAAGTATGAAGTAAAGATGAACTACCCTCAATATCATATCGCTTATATTTTGTAAGCTATGGCTGCAATCTGGGGTATGTTTTTTTTTTTATGGATACAATAGAAGTATCCAGGTTTTGAACTTATTAAGTTATTAAATATGCACTATTCGTTTAAACCGTGTCATAATATGGAATTTATATGAAAGTGAATTTTATGAAATTCCAACAAATGTTATTTATACCGTATGCAGGACTGTAAAATATTATTCCATGACATCTAAATACTAAATTTTAAAATATTATTTTTCAGTATTTAAAAAGTGCAAAAAAAAAAGAAATGTAATCAACAGAAGTACAAACCAGATGAATCATACTACTTCAGTATTAACATGAACAGGGCAGTCGGTAATCATTGCAGCTGCAATGAAAATAGTAATAGTAATCGTAATAATAATAATAATAGTAATAATAATAATAATAATAATAATAATAATAATAATAATAATAATAATAATAATAATAATAATAATAATAATAATAATAATAATAATAATAATAATAATAATAATAATAATAATAATAATAATAATAATAATAATAATAATAATAATAATAATAATAATAATAATAATAATAATAATAAATATAAGAAGATGATATATTATGATAGGTAACGATGGTATTCCAAGAGGATGAAAAAAATTATAGAAAACATAGAATGAAGATAAGTTTAAGAGACTGGGAGATTTGTAGGTATCTGCAAACAACAAGTCTAATGCGAAACTGTATTACATTTGTAGCAGGGAAATCTGAAATATATGCAACTTACTGTGTTTCATTTTTCCTGGAAAACACTTTGAAAGCGAAAGGTGAAGAAAACACTATTTTTAGATTACCTTAGTAGACTAGTCCTCAAAGGAAACTACCTATATTAACTGAAGAAATGCAAAAACTAAAACTATTTATGATCAATCAAAATACTAATAATTATTATACACTCACTCTGAAATCTTCAGTGTGTTCTAAGCGCGTTAGTTCTGAGGTAAGCGCTAACCGTTTAGGTCTAAACCGCTTAATCTAATTAAATCTGTCTCAGAATCTCATTCGAGACTTGGTAACCGGTTTAGCAGATATATATCATTATGACGATTGCCTATATCCGGTACGCTAGGGACTCGTGTAGAAACATTTTAGCAAAGGAAATTTGGAAACATATCGGGAAGTCAATATTTTTTCATATTAGATATCACTATTTTAAAGCTAAGCATCTTCAATAGAAAGCAAGGTATTCTTTAGTCAAAATTTCTTTAGTTCGGAACCCTAGCTTTGTCGTAACCACAAATAACCATTATTATGATATTCTTTTTCCCCAAAATTGTTTAGTTGAACTACCAATAACCGTGAATTTAATCCATTATTTTTAGGCTTCGGACTGTGTGAAACAACAGATGAGGTAACTGTTAATCCTTAGTGTGAAGAGCTTCTTATGTGACTTCAATTAATAACAGTGATTCTAAAACTAAGCTGTAAACGGCATTCAGTGCTCTGCAGCAGTTTTAGATGTCAATTGTGAGCTAAAGAGAGAAAAATCTACTCATAACTAGTCTTTTATGAATGATTAGAGTATTAACTTGTATTTCTCTTTAGATGCACAGGTGCATGTTCTATGCATTGCACTTAAAAGCAAGGTTGATGCAAAAGTCACAGAAATTTGTGCAAAAAAAAAAAAAGAACTTAAACTACACAATTAAATCCTGAAAAGATGGACAATTTAACAATTCAAGAATTAGAGTAACTGTTCAAGCTATATTTCACAGATAAAATAATGTATCTGCGATTTGTTTATGCTTATACCATTGTGTTAGAGATTTGTCAAGCATTTTAAGCATTGAAAAAATTAACATATTATCAGCTTTATAAGCACAAAACCTTTTTGAAAATATGTTTAAATTGGATGCAAAAAACGGCTAAGAGGCCTTTTAAGCAATAAAGGCTACCAACCCCTAAATAAAATAAAAGATAGAAGAGATAATAATTATATAAAACCCTATTTCTCACATACCAAAGAACATTAAGGCTGTATCTAGATGGCTCACTTCAGAAATAAAAGGGTCTCTCTTGTAATAATGCAACAAAAAGTTTAACCGGTAGTGTAGTTGGACCAGATGAGCATTACTGAAGCAGCTTAAAGTGATCGTGGGAAAAAGAAATAAAAACGAAATAAAGAAGAAGTGTGTTCAACATAAAGTGTGACAACCTACCAATAATTATTGTTAAACGTCACACGTAATCTGTTCAGCAAGTTCCAGTCTGAGACTAGGATCAGGTAACCAGGGCCGATTCCAAACGCTGATATCACAGATCTCATTCTAAACAAGAAACGTGGAGACAGTCGTGTTTTATTTTTAATGGTTCATTCTTGCTATGGGCAGTCCAAAATCACTTGAATTCAGTAAAGCCAAAATTAGGCATCTCTCTAATTACTGTTGCTGCTTCAAAGTGAGAGCAACTTTAAGGAATCATTAATGTAATATATATAAATAAATATATATATATATATATATATATATATATATATATATATATATATATATATATATATATATATCCCATTGTTGTAAAGTTTGCTTTTCTTTAACGAAGTTGTATGGCTCTGGCGGAGATATATCAGCTGTTGTAGCAGCAATATTTTCTCTTCTTCATTGTAGTAGTCTTCTATGCTTGTTCATTATTGTAATGTTTGTTATTCTTCAGTGTAGTTGTATGGCTCTGGAATAGTTGTCTTCCCTACCTGTTTATTTGAACGGAAACTCATTCTTGTATGTAATATAATTATGTCTTAAAAAATATACTTACGCCATTTGCGCCTCCAGAAATCTCAAATTGATACCGGTAAAGAGTTCCCTGTACGGTCTAATTGAAAGAATGGAAAAAATAGTCAGGAAATACTGTTACTAATTCTCCTGCTATTACTAGCACTACTGCTACTACATCTACTACTATTTCTACCACTACTACTACTACTACTACTACTACTACTACTACTACTACTACTACTACTACTACTACTACTACTACTACTACTACTACTACTACTACAACAACTACTACTACCACTACAACAACAACTACTACTACTACAACTACTACTACTAGTAGTAGTAGTAGTAGTAGTAGAAGTAGTAATAATAATAATAATAATAATAATAATAATAATAATAATAATAATAATAATAATAATAATAATAATAATAATAATAATAATAATAATAATAATAATAATAATAATAATAATAATAATAATAATAATAATAATAATAATAATAATAATAATAATAATAATAATAATAATAATAATAATGATAATAATAATAATAACTTATATTTGTATGTAAAGAAATAAAAATATTCTCTTTATCTCCGAATGGTGCAAATAAAATGTGTCCAGACGTGCTTCACAATTCTATCACATGCGCGGTAAACCTTGTAATAAAGATGACCAAAAGATAAAGGATCAGCAGTTATACTGGAAGAAAACATAATAACAACAAATCAAACTAGTTTTTTAAGACTTGAATTAAAAGGTCCGTTGTAATCCACTTTTTTTTTTTGAGTTATGACAATTACTTAATTTTTTCAAGGACAGAGTTAATTAGGTCGCGGATCACCATTTTATTAGTGAGGAAAGATTGTCCATTCACTTATGTGATCAGCCTCTGAATATCTTATCCCTTTGATGGGCACAAACATTTCTGCAAGCTCATTCATATGTGAAGACTGAATTATTCATTCATATGTTTGCGTGTATAGCAGAGAGTCTTAAAATCTATACAATACTTTGCAGGTGTAATTGCTATCCGCAGACTTTGTTGAATTGAAGTGAAAAGTGAGCTGCGTTATTTTGCAGTCTCTGTAGCCTATCGGTTGTATTTTTGAGCCAGCGAGAAAGAAGCAACCAATCCTTCTCAGAATTAAGCCTGAAATAAACAATTTTGCAGTTTCAGTGTTTCATTTTAGAGATTGATCTCAGATTGAAGATTTAGCTTTGATTGACCTTAGTCACGTGGCAGCATGCTCAGCTGAAGATCATAGTAGATATATTATACTTCTCTAAAATCTGTATTACGATTTCAAAAGCATGTTGATTGGATCATAAAACTTGGTTCATGAAATCTCTACTTTAACTTAATAACCTTAGTTCTCTCTTCTTTGTGTCTGTATTTGTTTAAAGGCATCTGCAATCTTTGATTATACTTGCCTGTTTCGTAGCGTGTACAACCTTCACGAGCGTGCGATTAGCTGTGTCATCCTGGCTGGTGAAGAAATTCTTGAGACATTTCATGGCAAAAATTACTTCCGGGTCTGATCTATTTGGTGAAAATTCCGTTGGCTCTTCTAACATCCTGCTGGCGTTTACTGTAAACAGCAGAGCCAGGGAAGCGGACAACGCTAAGATTGACTGGAAGGAGCAAGAACAAGAGAATCAGTGGGAGGGAAGAAAAGAGTTATATGTATTTCTTTTTTTTTTTCTTTTTTTTTTTTAGTTTTGTGGAATATGATATATCGGTGCTTCAGTCTCCATGTTTAATGCGTATCTCTGAGGAAAAAAATGACTTTAAAGTATGCATTAATAAGTTCAATGCAATATTCAATGTTTCTAGAAACTTGGTTAATGAAAAGGCTGAAATTAGACAATGCGAATGAAGTAAAAATATCAGTTTTTGGAAACCTTTATTTTTGTCATACTATATATAGAATATGACTGGACCGGTAAAAAGTCATTTTTTTTCCTTGTGGTTTATAGATTTGCATTTTTTTTTTTTTTGTTCTATGCAGAAAAAATATTATAAGTTTGGGCTAATTAAAGTCTAAGTAGTTTTATATTTTTTTTGTTGTTGTAGTTATCCAAGATGCTACCGCAACCCTCCCCTAACCCAACCTGGAGTTCTTGTGATCAACATTCTTGTACTTGGATCTATTCTGAGATAAGGATAAGGAGCTAATTTCCAAATGACAAAGCTAGTGAAGTGGTGCGTTTTTTAATTCCTATAAATTCTAAGCTTCAACATTATTAAAAAAAATATTGGGCTGAAACATGAATTCTTTTCGGCAAGCAAATCGTACTCTATTATAATTTGATATACATTTATATGATCAGTCTAATCCGTAGTTTAGTTGTTTAAGCTCTGAGTTAGGCGTAGGGGTATCAATAAATTAAGAACTGATTTAGGGTTGAAGGGTAAGATGTCCAGTATTATTTTTTGGTCATTCAAAAGGACCCTAAGTTCTATACCAAATTTATCTTGAATGTCAACATGCTTGGTTAATTTCAATTTTCATTTTAGAGTCGGAAAAGTACTGAAAGGAAACTGTAATATACTAGCCTTAATTTTTTTTAAATAAAAGCTTTGATGAAAAGAGCAAAAAATGAATGATTTTAATAGAATCTCTGGTTATTCTATGTATGAGCCAACTTAGCATCTACATGTAAAATATTCGCCTTGAGCTAATTCAAGTAGTAAAAAAGGGGACCTCTTTTATATTTTGCTTAAAAGAAAACGAAAAGAGGCAAATGAATCTTTAAAAATAGCACTTTAAAAGCATGGAATAAAATTTTTTTTAAAATTGGGAAAAACAGCTAGCATTTATTCTTCCTCCCCTGTTTTCCTAAGCCCTCTTTTTACTCATAATTTTTACCTGAGAAAATTTATTATAACGTTATACTAGGGTCAGACTTTGTTTATCTTGTGTTGACACCTATTTGTTATCGACATATTATACTGGGTTTCCCAACCTCAGAGAAGAAACATAGATTTTAGTGTCCATTTCAACCTCTAACCAGAAAGCAATTTGAAGCAGATGAAATATTACTAGTCTAGAATACATACCTTCATTGTGTTCTGGAACGATGAGCTCGACTGAAAAGGAAATTTGCAACAAGCTGACGCGGTATAGCTGTTGAATACTAAAACTTATAGAATGATTGTGGACTATGTAGAGACAGTTGCTCTTTTTATATATCGCTCCAGGTCATTTAAAAGTCAAAAGTTGCGTCATGAAGAATTAATAATTCATTGAAACAAAGACATGCATAGTGTCTCATATAGTCTCACTTGAAAATAAAACGCAATATTATTTTGCATTTTTAAACTAATTTTAGTTATCAAAATACCAACAGTATCAGAAAATTGCGCATTTTCCTTTCTGGTATCGATGTCTCAAAATTTTATAAATTTTGCCATGAAAGGACATACGTTTTCTCCAATTTCGGCGTTTTAGTGAACTCATTGAAACCAGATTATAGCATGCACATGATTGTTTTTATTCCACATACATGGAAGCACTCTTCACCTCGTTTGGACCAAGAACACAGTGTAGGTAGATATATTGCAGTTTTGTTTAAAAAATGAGGTGTAAAAGTTCAGGTAATCTTTTCAACCTTAGAATCACAAACTATTTGACTCAAAGTAAACTTTGATTTCATAAAACAAGAGAAAAATAAGGAGTCTCATACAGATAAGAAGATAATTTAAGCTTAAAATGGAATTGAATCAGTATCAAAGGGGGCAATTTGGAAAAATCATAAACAAACAGAAATGAAGACGGGAAAAAATGAAAACGAAATTTTAAAGTCAAGGGGAATCAAAAGAGAAAAAAAGGAAAAAGAAGCAAGGAAGTTAAGTATATAAGAAGGGGGTCGGAATGGGTGTGAAAAGATCCATAGAGTGTGCGAGCATTTTTTTTTTCTCTAAAAGAACGGATGCAAATAAATGAACACCACTTGGACATGGTGTCTGAAATACGAAAACAATTCATAACACAAAATGTAACGAAGCACGCATGCAAACGAATAATGTTACTACCTCGAAAACAAACATCATACTCATATCAGTACACACTCCTTACTCAAGATGGAGTAACCATCCAGATGTGCGAATCTTTCGGATGAACTCCCAAAATGACTGACTTATAACAAAACTCTTAGAAGAAAACATCGAAAGTACTTCTTCAAAACCAGCCGAGTTTGTTGATGGCCGTGGTAATGAATCAATCCTAACAAGATTTTATTGCACGTATTGAGTCACATCATTCTACTTAGGACATTACCCGATGAGTAGATACTTGCCTACCGAAGTAACAGTGAAGTCAATGTACCAAGATTTTAAAGACAAAAATGTATGTGAGCTGCTCCACAGCAACAGTTGCTTCGAAAAGTTTCCTTCCATTTGGAAGAGAGGTTTAGCAGGATGAAACTAACTGTTAACGATGAAGTAAGATTAGATGTTAAAATTTTTGGGAGAACTTCAACATGGTTAAGTATGCGTTAAATAACAATTTCCTAGCCCAATTCAGACATACTTTGATAGAGAGTTTTTTCCTATCTCCTTTGTTTCTATTGTACATAAAAACAAGGCCTACTCATCAGAATTATCTCCTCTGTTTTGGAATTCATCACCAAAGTAATTTTGAAAGAGACGAGACAATTAAGAGACATAAACCAAACCAAAACCAAGCCCATTCACATTTCTTTTCACAAATTTTCATGTTATTGCGAAAATCAGCGAAAAAACTAACAAATGTACAAAAACATAGATATGTCAAGTTTGTAGAACAGCAAAGGATTTAAGAGCTCAAGAGAGCTTGAAGTCCAGCTTTTCAAACCTGAGTGCTCTGTAGATAGATTTATCGGACACACGTATAGAGAAATGGTGGAAAAGACCGTTTTCATTGTATAGAAATGGTTGTAGATTTTCAAAAAATATTTTGAATAATACCTGACGCATTATTACATAAATAAACTTAAAAAAAAATATATTGACAATTAATTGCGTGGGGAGGGGAAGTTAGAATGGCATGTACAGATTATTTCGGCACAATTCGCATTCCTTAACACTTTCATTCGATTTCCAGATCTAGATTTTTCACCAAAGAATTTCGACCTCATGATGGAGTGGCTTTATCTAAAGAAGTTGATACACAGCTTAACTAGTCACTCTTTATATCTTTGTGCGTAATCGCGCTTTTTCAAACCTTGAAAGTCTCGATTGGATAATTTTTTTCCCAATCATTCTTTCCTTTCCTTTTCTAAAGGTCTCGCTTTTCCAGATAAAAAGTACAGTTTGTGTTTAGAGTGGAGCACATCAGAATCAGAACTACTGACTTTACTGGTCTCGGTGGAGAGCTTAACTGAAAAAGGACTACATGAGAAATAGCACCCTCGTTTGGTGTTGCTTAATTTTTGCTCATCAATACATTAATACATATAAGAGTTTTAAAGATAATCGACGGATTGAGAGAGGAACATAAAAAGTTTTAAATATTCGAACAGAGGGCGCCAAATGTTGTCTTTCTATCACAATCTATTATCTTCTTTCTCTTAAATTATCTTTCTCTTTGTGTCTTTTTGTCTCTGTCTCTGTATCTGTCTCTGTCTGTCTGTCTCTCATTCCCTCTCTCTCTCTCTCTCTCTCTCTCTCTCTCTCTCTCTCTCTCTCTCTCTCTCTCTCTCTCTCTCTCTCTCTCTGTCTCTGTCTCTCTCTCTCTCTCTCTCTCTCTCTCTCTCTCTCTCTCTCTCTCTCTCTCTCTCTCTCTCTCTCTCTCTCTGTCTCTCTAACTGTCTCGGTGAGTCGATCGATGATCACTTAACGCTCTAGATCTTGTGTTTGTGTCTAAGAGACGCCATTTCCATCATGCATGTCGCCGCATACTTTTGAATTGAGCGCACCTGACGGCTTTTTGGGTTTTTCATCTGCGGTTCCATAACTTAGCCACCCGCCCACCTTTTTATCCTCTACCTAATGAATAAAAGCTGTTCATAAAGAAAACAAAGAACCAACCTACATTAAAGTCAACTCTGTTTAGCAGGTAATGTTAGATAATTAAATTGTTTACTCTATAATCTAGCAGCTGTTGTCTCGATTTTATCATCCCATAAATTATACCATTTTCTTTGTTCTCTAATTGACATAACACACAAGCTGCTGTTCATTGCTTTGTCTTTCTTTTGTTTTTAACCGCACGCTCATAGATGATAATCCTATTATCAACTGTTTCTTCCCACCTCCATATATATGCATTCCACAACCGCTCTTTGATCTGGCGATTCAAAGGTTACATTTAAACACACATATGAGATTACATTTTATGCACTCTGCACTTTTCTACGAGAAAAAGGTAAAATTCAATGGTCATTGAGCTAAATGTTTACCAAAATCTCTCGTTTCTTCTAGGACCATTACGTTTCCTTCGTGATTTTTTGTTTTGTTTTGTATTTGTTTTTTGTTCTTGAAGTTACATCTTATTATATACACGGCTTTACGCGCATCCCGCCCTACCATACTTTCATGATCGGCCTGGGAAAATAGGGTCTGTTATTTCTCAGGTGATCAATATCCCTTTGTTCCTTAAGGTCCATTAGGTTTACATTACAATCTTTTATTCCAAAACATACATTTCATTTAAAAAACGATCTCGCTACTTTTTTCCTTATTCTGTTTTTCTGTTCATGGAGGAATATAAAGATCATCCATTTTGTAGGAACGATCAACATGTATGGATTACTCATGTTCGTTATTATTTCTTGTTGATCTATTGTTTATAAGGATGCATTTTATCACATACACAGCCTCAAACTTTATGCACCCTTCTCTTCCTCTTCCTCCTCCTCCTCCTCCTCCTCCGCCTGCTTCTTCTTCTTCTTCTTCTTCTTCTTCTTCTTCTTCTTCTTCTTCTTCTTCTTCTTCTTCTTCTTCTTCTTCTTCTTCTTCTTCTTCTTCTTCTTCTTCTTCTTCTTCTTCTTCTTCTTCTTCTTCTTCTTCTTCTTCTTCTTCTTCTTCTTCTTCTTCTTCTTCCTCTTCTCTTGGGTCTAGGTTGTCTATGCTCTTATTACTGTGTGCCCAAGTCAGCTTTACCGTAATAGGACAATAAAGATATAATTCTCAGCTTCAATTTTTTTTTTCTTCCTTCCCCTTTGCTATTTCTTCATTCCTTTTTTTTTCTCTTGCACCCCAAACTACTTCTTTCGTCAGTGTTCTCTTTCTCTCTCTTTCTCTCAATTCCTCCTGTTTTCTCTTTTTATCTGGTTTGTTATTAATTCTGTAGCCTGCATCGCTCCACTCTTTCTAATTTTCATTTCCGGTTGGTCTTTCCAATCGTTTGCCTGTTTATGTGATTATGTCTTTATCTTTGTGTGTATGTCTCTCCCCCCCCTCTCTCTCTCTCTCTCTCTCTCTCTCTCTCTCTCTCTCTCTCTCTTTCTTTGCCAATAAGTATCTATATATTTCTCGATCTATCCTCCTATCTCTATTATCTATTTGTTTCTGTCTTTCTTTCACTTTCTGTCCTACGTCCACGCATACATTCTTTAAAATATATCCTTCATTCTAAATTCACACCTGCTTTTTTCTTAAGGTCATCTCGAATATTCATCAAATCTACATTTTGAGGCATTGTCGGTTTGTTATCGTTGCTAAGTTATCTTCGGGTTTTATTCATTTTCAGAATGTCCACTTTGTTTGGCTGATTCAAAGTTTATGAAGTCAAACTCAATACTCTCAGTCTTCAACATTTTTGTATCGTTCGATATGTAAATTTGACAGTAGTATTCAAAGCATGAGATATGATACTGTTACACTTCATAACGCACAACTATAAATTTTGCAAACTGATTTAGATGATGACGCACATAATACAGAACATTGCATATGCTAACTGCATAACTACTTACTAAAGCTTAATAAAGTTTGAATAAATTGTAATTGTTAATATCACCCAAATATGATCAATAAAGAGAAAAGAATAACTTTCACTTTCAAATTGCCTTTAATTTTTTTTTAAATTTTATCCTTAACATTATTTTCATGTCTTCCCAGATGCTCATAGATAGAAGATCATAACAGGTTTGTTCCCACGAAGACAGAATAAACTTTTTCTTAGCAACCTGAGGGTATTCTGTGCAATGTTTGAACTGCCAATAAAGAACAAGAATGCTTTTATTTCATTTATTCCGCAGAAACATACTTTAAGTCGACTTACAATTCTTGTTCTCAGCGATTAATGCAACTGTTTATTCCCATCATTATGTTGTAGATGGAGCAAAGAAGATTTATTCATTCCATGAAGAACCAATTGACCAGATACTCCATGACTAGAGTATTATTGTATAGTGCAAACAAAATATGAGGGATGCGTGTTGCTTCATGAAAATTTGCATCAAATTATCTTGCGTTCTGTGAAGCAAATGAGCCCATAAAGGAACTGTTTCCCCTTTATGCAAAGCCTATGAAAACTACACATGATCATTTTATTATTTGCTATTAGCCTCAGGGTGTAGATTTATTTATCAGTGAAAAGATGACCATGAAAGAACTGCATAAAAACTTCTGTTCAATTCATTTGAAGGATTTTGATGAATCGAGCGCCACTTGAAACAAGAGAGAAGGGCGGATTGATTAACCCTCAAGGCGTTTTGATCCTATTACTATTTTACAAGATGTGTATTCTCAATTTTTTTTAATACAAAAGGTGTAAAGCTTATAAAGGCATAATCACATCTTTTATGCTGTGATAGGGTATTCATACTGTTTAACACGAGGCTCCGCTGATCAATACTTTCTTTCATCTTTGAAACAGTGGGAATGTCCACACCCCTTTGAGGATTTCCCATTCAAATCCTAGGGAAATTAGTATCATCTTCTTACTCTGGGAATATATAAAGATAAAAGTAATAGCTTAACATAGCCAACAGGAGTATACTCTAATGTGAAGATTCAAAGCGCCATCTGATTTACGAAAGAGGAGAAACTAGGAAAAAAATGAATGAACTGAGTGTCACGAATCACTCATCATTGAGATCTGCTGTCATCGTGATCGAACAAAAAGTAGTTTTGTTCAGAGCTCCTTGAAATATTTCCCCTTTTTATCTTTTTTTTTTCTCCTCTCCACAGACCGGCCAAATCCTCACTGATTCTGATTATCCTTTTAGTCGACGTCCAGCTGCCTCGATTTTTTTTAATCTACCCCGCTTGTAATGTTGATTTAAGCCAGTCTTACCATATTCTGCTTTCATTACCCCATTGGTTTAAGATATCATCACGTCTCGCTTCCATCTATGCTTCGACTAGCCCTGCAGCACTGGGTGTTTTTTTTTCAAGACATGTATAACGCTTTACGTGTCCAAAGTTCTTTTTAAGTTTTTTTTTTTTTTTTTTTTGTGTTATAATCAGTTGGTGAAAATTGTGTCTTAATGCCGATCCATGATGAAGAAGATGAAATTAAAAGCGATGATTGCGTAATCAAGCCTCAACAAAGCATTATCTAAACTATCGAGAGAATTTTGTGCCAATATTGATCTCACCTCTTATTTTTTCCCCGTATATCATGTGGACTGTGCAGAAATGGATCGAGCGAGCCAACGGAATAACATGGAACCAACAGGAGAAAAAAAAGTCATATCGAAGTTCTCTCTATTTATGACATATTCAATTTTTTCTAGCCTTTTTTTTATTTTGCATGATCAATATACTATTGCGTTACAGTTAAATTGTATTTTTTAACTGAAAGCATTTTATACAATTTAATGACTTCTTTCGAGCAAGTTTTTTTTGTTTTTGTTTTGTTTTTCGTTTGGTTTTTTTTGTATATATATTTGCAAAAACATTTGTGATTCCAATCTCGTAAAACCTTCCTCCTTTAGGTTGTATCCCATGCATAAAAAAAAAATTAAATTTGCAATTTAATATGCTTTTATAGAGCAATTTATAGGATATTTGGTATTTTATTTTTATTTATGTAGAAAATACCTTTTTTAATATTGATCAGCGTGGAAAAGACAGTTTCATCAATTTACCGTTAGAGAAGGAAGGAAACAGCTTTAATGTTGTCACCGCCAGCATGAGGAAAATGGATTAGACAGGACCGTTAATGTCTCCATGAAACACACCAAGATCCAATACATTAAATCAATGTTTACAATGTTGATTTATAACTTTGGTTTTGTCATAGGAGAATGTAACATTCTATGGTGCTTTTAAAATTTCTTCACTTTGCGCTCTTCATGCTGTGATATACCGTTTCCTAAGATATCAATCCTTTGATGGGCTTAAATATTTCATTAATGCACTGTTCAAAAGGCAGTTTTTTTTAGCGCCGACTCTCTAAATGCCCCAAACAGTTTTCCAATCCATCATTTTTCCCAGGTCTAAAACAAACAAAAACTTAAAGGTTTGTGAATGCAGTGCTAAAACGTGAGGGCGATTCAACCGGAGAAGTTTTTAAAAGAGAAATACAGCATTGATTTAAAAATTACTCTCAGCACATAGTGATAAAAAAAAAAGCGCGATTAGAGGTCTTAGAGCGTTCAGAGAGTGTACACTGTTTGCCCTCACGGATTTACAAAATAATATCACTAAATAAACTGTCCTCACGTGTTTCTAAAATTAGATCACTAAATAAGACAGTGTATACAGCCTGCCCTCACGTGTTTCCAAAATAAGACAGTATATGCAACCTGCTGCTCTCACGGGTTGTCTGAATCTGTAAAAGTAGCTTGCCCTTGCGGATTTTAAACTGTCGGTGAGAAAGTACGATCTCCTCCCCCCAAAAAAAAACCCAACAAATAAATAAATAAATAAATAAATAATAATAATAATAGTAATAATAATAATAATAATAATAATAATAATAATAATAATAATAATAATAATAATAATAATAATAATAATAATAATTATTATTATTATTATTATTATTATAATTATAATAATAACAACAACAACAACAACAACAACAACAACAACAACAACAACAACAACAACAACAACAACAACAACAACAACAACAAGATGAAGAAGAAGAAGAAGAAGAAGAAGAAGAAGAAGAAGAAGAAGAAGAAGAAGAAGAAGAAGAAGAAGAAGAAGAAGAAGAAGAAGAAGAAGAAGAAGAAGAAGAAGAAAGAAAGAAAGAAAGAAAGAAAGAAAGAAAAGAAAAGAAAAGAAAAGAAAAAGAAAAAAAATAAATAAATGAATTAATTTTTTTTTTTTAAAGAATTGTCTAATTTTCCTTCAAGCATTGAAGTTCATTAGCTTTTTTCCTTACGGCAGCAAACGTGTTGTTATTATGAATCAATCACAACCGTCTTTGCCAAAAGACGTCATGCCAACGAATATTGTGTTCAATTTTTTTCCTATCTCATATTATTTCAATTTTATCTTTTTCTTATTCAGTTTTTTTACGCTTTTTTTTCCAACTCCTCCGTCCCCTTCTTTTGTTGATACTTATTTACAACATTCTTTTGCTGATACTTATTTACAACATGTCTCCCATAAGTCTTCTTTCTGTTAGATTACAGCATTGTTTTGTTATTCTACAAAAAAAAAGGAAACCTTTAATGGTCTTAACCTCATATTGCCCGTATATAATTCATAGAAACTATATATCTTTTTCCCAAGACGTTTAGAGAGAGAGAGAGACAGAGAGAGAGAGCGAGAGAGAAAGAGAAAGAGAGCGAGAGAGAAAGGGAGAATAAGTAAGAAATTCTTTACTGGCTGATGCCATGGTAGCGATGATGCTGGGTTCAGGAAAACTTGACAGATGTATTGTGAGAAGCCATTCTATAGATTTATCGATCGGTACAAAATTCTTGAAATCCTCTTTTAAACCTCACAAGGTTCCACAAAACAAACCTTTCAAAATGTGGATTATATTTCAGAATAAAATTTACATTCAACTAACATAAAGACTAGTCTTGCATTAGTAATAGTACCAAAGAAAATTAAAAAAAAAAAACATCGCGTACTCTTATCGGATTAACTAGTCTTGCGCTAGCATTAGTATCATAGGAAATAAAAATACACACTTTTTTGTATTAAGCTTTAATCAAATTCATGAAAAGCTGAGTTGATGCAGGCAAATATGAAAAATAAAAAAAAATTCCGTAAACAATACAAATATCACAGAAGATCAACCAAAACATATTTACAGATATCAAATAAGTTAACACAAACGAATTGCGACGGTTATAAAAAAGGAAGATAAATAGACAACTATGATTTGTTAAGAATCGAAATGGCAAGCATAATGAAAATTGTCTATGGTGTTTTTCTTGGGCTCGTTTAAAAATGGACATTCAAACAACTTTATACAAAAAAAGTTTGTTATTGTAGAAATCCGCATAAGCAATAATAAATGAATATGTAAAGTAACAGGTTTTTTCGCTCAGATTGTCTTTTGAATTTAACTCGCTCTCTTTCTCATTCCTCTTTTACATCTCTTTCATTCTCATTGATAAATTTTATTTGTCCTTATATATAGATTTTTTGAAACAAGTTCCCTGGTTACTCTGAAATTCAATATTGCTTTCTGAAAAAAGGACTGTAAATATTATATTAAAATGTGACAAAAATGAAAAGCATGGAAGATAAATTGCAATATGAAATGAAAGGGACTGAACAGATTGTAAAAAATTAATAGCGTGGAAGATTTGTTACAGAAATGATACACAGTTGATAACCTATATGAGTCCAGGTCAAACTGTTCCTCTCAGTATTATTTTGAAATGAAATATTAATTCAAATAGAAACTCTTTTTTAAACATTTTCATATCTTCTTTTAAAAACAGAAACGTAACTTTTAATCTGCAAATTTGATATTCACTTTTTCTTTATAAACATACTGTCAGTTGTCAAAGGCATCAGCATCAATTAAAGGAGTTATTTAATAATTTGTATGAGGTAGGTTTCATGATTTTATGGGACTCTTGTTAACAAAATATCATTGAAAGCTATTGATTTTTTTGAAAAAGCCCAATCCCTTGGAGCAATGTTTCAAAAAAAAAAAATAAAGCCAAAAAGCGCTTGAGAATTAACGTTTTAAAATATTTTTAGATCTTATTTGATACCAGATTGTTTACACAGAACCACCAAGTTAAAAAATAAAAATCTTTTAAAGTCAAGTTTAAAAAGATCAGGTTTTATGTGTGACAGTATCACAGTCAATCTCAGGCATTGCTCATCTCAAGTAAGTCTTGAGGGGAAAAGATTGTAGCCGATCATCGATATGAAAATATTGCGATCATGAGTCTGTAGTCTTTGCCCTACTGCTACATTTTACCATTTATAAGGTTTAATTTTTAGTGGAGAACACGACTATGATAAGAAAATATTTTAAAGCTTTTAATAGTATACTGCTTCATATAAGAAATTCAATTAAAATTGCTTGATATTTGGAAGCCAGGCATGCTAATATTACCAGATAGGATTTGTTTGTCGTAACATAACTTATCTTACTACTTCCGTTAAATAAAAATAAGTCAATTATACATCGAACGAAATCGGACCTTACAAAACAGCAACTAAGAAAATGAGAGGCTATATTCGCCAGAATTAAAACTTCGTATTAATAATTACAGTGGAAAGACAATAATGACTTTCTCAAGGACCAATTATTTTCTAACAAAAAAATGATATCCCGCGCTGTCCACATATTGTATTTTGGAGTAAACTATGACGTATAAAAAAAGGGATGGGAGTTCACTCTCGAAGGCAATAAGATCTCTAGGAATGATATAAATAAATAGCAACAATTTTTATGTTCAAACTTTTAATGGAAGAAATAGTCAACATCGGAATGGCTGCTAACTCCCGCAAATCCTACAGCATTACAGCAATTCGTTCAATCGTTTAATGTGTTTCAACGAAGACAATCTCTAAGTCCTCCAGGATCACCACATTTAATGTTTCTTGATTCGGTAAAATTTGCTGTCCCGTGAGATCCTGTTCTTCATGCTTTTGGTTCATTACTTATATATAGCTGTTGCGGAGGAAGCAGTCTTACAAACGTACATAAATGCTAGCCCGTTTATGTTCTCGTTATTGCTCATATTTACAAAGTGAATCTATTGTTATTCTTTAGCTTTTGCTAACCTTCAGTATGCGTGTGTATTGATGGAAGGTGTCGCATGCAGTTTTTGCTTGCGTTCCAGTTTCAATAAATTAATATTTTTCCGGTTCAGACCTTCTTCACACGAGTCATCTGTGAAATGTAACATATCAATGCAAGATGCAGGGAACTAAAGCTTGGTATTGGGCTCTATTAAACAAGTATCACAAACATGGTCTAAGATATTGTGTGCACATTCTTGGAAGAGGGAAAGAGAAGTATCTAGTTTAGATTTTACTTCTTCCACTCAATATCGTAAAATTGTACGTTTATGTTGAATGGTATTACTATACCAACTCTTGATTAATTCTGTATCCTGCCGTAGTACATCAGTTGAATATTATTTTTTGTATCAGTTTGTGGCCTGCAAATCAAATAAAATGTCGCATGGGTGCAGCTAGTGTCTGCTAGTGATGTTGCTAGTCTCCTCTGCAACAGGTGATACCCTGTTGGGCTTGGACGGGTTCAGGCAAACTGCGATACCGATGATGACGATGATGATGGCGACAATGCTGAAGCCGATGACTCCTCCACACGAAACCCTCATCAAGCGAGTCACCTGGAGCGCGGCGAAGAGAGAGACGTAGAGAAACTTGGTTGAACAAAAAGGGAAATATAGTAACGGAAAGGTAAGGAAATAACTAGGGAAATTAAATGACAAGTAACTGATAGAACCACGTGTCATACTAGTCAGACTAAGGACTTGGTATGTAATTTGTGCATATCACTCCACTTACATATCTTTCAACATTAAACTCTAAATACTGCTTCCTACCCGGAACATTTTATTCTTAGTGCATCGTCCTTCTAGGTCTTCGCTGTAATGTTCATGTAATGTATTTCGATCCCCATACATAGGCTCTACTATCTATGTGGTGCTAATCGCTCGCTACATTTTTACATCCTTTAAGAAGTAAAAATATAACTTTTTTTAAACTCTTTGATTTACTGTTCGGTTGGTATGTTCTGTTTTTTTTTTTCTTTGCCCCTGATATGTAAATAGTGTCTATTCTCCACATTATTAAGGTCTTCACATCACTTGGTTAATGCCACTACCTATACTACTGGATCAATACTTAGCTAGTAACTATTCAAGCGGATATAAGATCGAAGCTACATAAAGAATGAGTCAAAGTTTCAGTCACTAAGGCTATACCTTCTAGTTGCATACAAAGAGTTATATACAGTTAAGAGCTAGATAAGACAGTGATAAATATATATAAATGAGTCAAAAAATATACGATTCGGCCTTCACAAATAGATTCTCCGTGGTTTCAAGACAGTTTTGGAGGTCTGATTAAATAAGATCAATATCAAAGAAACAGAAACCTAAATTCTGTTGCAAAAATTTTTCAAAAAAAGAACAAAGACAAAAAAAAGAGAAAATTGGCTTTACAAAATATTGAAAGAACTCTTGTGGCATAACCAAATAACTTAATCGAAACAAGAAAATCTATAAAATCTCTTGACATTACACACCAGACTTATGTAGACTCGTGCATCGATATCAAATTTGGATTAGACTGTTAATTTTTCGTTCACTTCCTTGTCGGGAAATGTAGGTCTGTATTTTTAGTGCGTCATCAAGGATTTCAGAGAAGGAATACCGGAGTTTTTGACATCGATATAATATTGATCTTGATACTGGTTTTCTTTCTTCATACTAATTATCAATTTTGCTGGCTCAGTCTTTCATTGTAGAAAGATTGAATGGTATAAAGAGATAGATAGATAAATAGATAGATAGATACATAGATAGAGAGTAGATATATAGATAGAAAGATAATAGATAGAAAGATAAAACATAGCTACATATGTAGATAGAGAATAGAAAGATAGATAGATAGAAAGTAGGTATAAAGATAGATAGATCGACATAAAGATAATAGATAGATGGAAAAATAAAATATATATACGTGTATAGATAGATAACGGAACGATAGATAGATAGATAGATAGATAGTGAAAGAAAAGAACTTGAAGATATAGAGACTTTCGAAAAACTTACATAGTAATTTATTGACATGTACATGAATCGTATAATTATGTGTGTCATAGATAAAAAGACAGTATTCAGTTTAAACGATTTGAAATTAGACTGGTTGGTTAATAGATATATAGGGCGAGAGAGAGAGAGAGAGAGAGAGAGAGAGAGAGAGAGAGAGAGAGAGAGAGTGACAGACAGACAGACAGACAGACAGACAGACAGACAGACAGACAGATAGACAAAGAGAGAGAGAGAGAGTCAGAGAGATATAATGAGAGAGGGGGAAGGGGATATTTTAGATCTGGTTGCCTTCGTCCAAAGAGGAATCCCACCCATAACGAAAAACACAATCCATTCTTAGGAAGGTTCTTCCGTTGGCCAAGCCATAACTAGGGTGAAAGAAGAGAAAGGAGTAATAGGCCGTAATGAGAAGGAGGAGAGAAAAGGAAGAAGTTGATGGATGGCAAGACAAAAAAAAGGGCGGGCGGGAATCGTCCGACCGGATAAACTTAAGAAAAAAAAAAACAACTTATGAACGCCGATTATGTAAGAAATCATCGAAAGAGCATTACATTAAATTGAAAGTTAAAGTATGGAGATAATTAGATTTTCTTTCTTGTGTCAGATTTCATTGATTTTGTTCGTATAACATTATATCAATGTTCACCTTCGATGTTTGGTATGATTGCAGCTTCTTTGAAGGTTTGGAATGGAAGTTATGGCAAGAAAACTGCATACTATAAGAAGGTTCTGGTTGGAGACTCAAATCATCATACTTTCATATCAATTAGATAATTCAAATATTTCCAAAAGCAAAAATGGGCTAAAAAATGGTAGTAATGACCAATTTTGTTCCATTAAATAGCAAAATAATTCGATATTTGCAAAGTAATTTTTTTCGAGGTGGAGACCTGTTTACATTTTCTGAACTTTTAAAAAAATTAAGATCTACTCGGCTCGATAAGTTCACCAAGCCTTTAATGTTTTTACATGTTCGGTACGTCACTGCTCCGTTTTAGTAAGATATCTGCAGCAAAATGTGGGACCCTGTCTTCAATCATTAAATCGGTTCTCTTTATCTATCCCTTATTTTTTCGCAATCTTTGTTAATAACTATGGTTCTGGTTGGTAAGAGGTTACAAGTATAATAGGTGCAGCGCAGATTTTCCCATGAAATACATTGAATTACGGTTCTCTCAAATTTGATTCATATCACATTGATTAATTTTCTTCAACTTTTAAATTAAAGGCTTTTTGCAAACTTTCAGAAAGTTGCATTCTTGATACAATATGAATATGCGCAACTTGCTATGCATCAAAAACTACCGGTAATCACTGGAAATGTGAATTGGTGCTGTGTAAGTTTTCCCATCAAACTGAACGAAAGATGTTTAGTTCTCTAGCATATTAATATTTTGTTTATCAAGATAGAACCAGGGCAGACTAGATCTAGAGGCAGATTAGACGAGATTTTGAAAATAAGAAGACTTAAATGAATTTATAAACCTAGGGAAAACAGCTTTAACTCATGGTACTTTAATATTAATATAGAAACCAAGTCGCCAAAAAAAAAATTCTTTTCAACGAGGCATATGATAAGGCAATAATGTAGAAGAACGTAAAAATGCTCTATTCATCTCTCTTTAATACTAAATGGAACAGTTTTATTCCGAAGGAAAAATTAAATGGATAAAGAACGACGAAATCGAGAAAAATAGCTTATCACGTGAGTAGATTGAAATCAGATTAAAACCCGGCTCAGAGATGTGTCAGTCTCCATTAGAGCTGTCCGTGAGATTTCCTTGAAACGACATGAAGACACATCTCCCCCAATGAAGGTATGGCTTTCATAACTGCTCTTCAATGAGGCCCTCTTGTCCAATCTGTATCTCCTGTCACCACAGGACATGTAAAGGCGTTACGTGAATGAATGCACCAGTCGGAACTGAACCTCTAACACTGCCAGAATGAAGACACCTCACAAAATCATGGTACTTGTTTTGTAGATTGACTTCTTTGAGTTAAAAAAGTGAATTGTTTAGAGAGCAAACAGAAAAAAAAATTTAGATGGCAAAGACATTGTTTCTCTTTTTTTTAGAAAGACAGTAATAAGGCATTATATCGTTTTCTTTAGAACAATTCCAAGCATTTTATCTAAACCGGAACTATTGGAATCGATACAAAATGACAGGAAGTAGGGGCAAGATAGCAGGCTCTAAGGCTTCTTCAAGTGGCTGTGAAATCAGAGGAGTCGATATCAGACCGCTGTTTACTGACACAGGCCCGGATGAAATGGCTAAGAACCTTTTCCGGTTACTTTACTGTCTCGGTGTGAAATCTGCAGATATCTGCCAGATCACGGTTAGCAAGTACGAGGGTGCCGCCAGTGTTTACGTGAGGACAACGGAGTGTGAAAACTATCTGATGACCATCTTTCAAGATCCGGCAAGCATCATGAATCAGTATGATCTCAGACGTATCACCAAAGATCCGCGAAAGCTTTATGTAAGCAGAATTGCTACACAGCGTCGTAGCAATCAGGAGAATCTTTTACCGGTATGCTAAAGATTTAGCTGTTGAAACTAATGCATTTTTAAGTTTTAGCATCATGATGTGCAAGGTTTTTCTATATTAATATTCATAAGTTAAACTTTTCTGGAATGAACTTTTTAAGGTATCTTTTTACAGAAAAGATAGGCCTGGTGATTTACATTGGCGCAATATCAACATCAATATACTTTTTTAAGCACAGTGGACATGTTGTAACCAAATTTTTATATTTATTGTTTTTGGTAAAAATTTTCAGATTAGCGTAAATATGAAGGCGCCAGCTCTTGACAGCGAAGTCGAAACGGATAAAATTCCGTCAAACTCGGCAGCAATGCAGCAAGTTGAAGTGCAGGATGGTTTACAAGATCAAAAGAAAGCTCCATCAGCTCCTTCTAAATACGAGAACGGAATTGTCCAAGCTTCTGAGTCTTCGTCAACATCTCTAACCTATTCTCAGTGTGATTTTGAACAATTAGAGAGTGAGGAAAACAGACCAAAGAAAATTAATTATTTCACTAATTCTGCTACATCTACAACAGATATTCCAATGTTTTCTAGGAAGAGGAAGATCCGCCAAAATGGCAACAAAGAAACTGTGGGGATCATGCCAAATGACAATCTTGAAGGCATGGAGCAAAATGCTAGTTCTCAGATATTTGATTCCTCAGAACATGCCAATGACGAAAATTGCTTTTCAAACAAATGCGCAGAAGTAATACTCAACCAAGGGAAGATTTGCCAAGTTGAGGCTGTGTTTTTCAATCCGCCCAATTTAGAACCTGAGAACATCGGAACTGACAAGTCAAAAACTGAAACTGTAATCAATCCGCTTAATTTAGGACTTGAGAAAATCGGACCTAACATGTCAAAAACTGAAACTGTAATAAATTCTCATAAGCCAGATATATCTTCCTCGCTGTTCAGTTCACAGGACGCTCCAAAGTCTCTAAAAACATCTCCTAATGACAACTCCAACCAAGAAGTTATAAAACTGCACGCCAAAACATCCACGCCAGCAGTTCCGCCTTGTGGATGTCCAGAGACTATCTTCTATCATCTTCAGCAACACATCGGCACCGAAACACGTCACGCAGAGTTTAAGCGCGGGGGCATCGTGCGCGAGCAAGGCCTATTCCGCTCTATGGTGGGCAAGTACGTATGCGGGTTTCTCAACTCTGAGGGCGGCACGCTCTACTTTGGGGTCAGTGACGATGGTAAAGTTCTGGGAATTAAAGTGGACTCGGCTTTGGAGGAAACGCTGAGAGAAGATGTTGATTTTGCTGTGCGGAGCCTTATAGAGCCCGAAGTGGACCCGTCCGAATATTCCGTGAACTTCGCGCGCATCATGAAGCCTGATGGTGAGCTCTCCGAAGATCTGCGGGTCATGGAAGTGTGCGTAAAGCCACGAACACCGCCCAAGCGTGACCGGTTCTCTTGCGATAACGTTGTCTATATCAGACGAGACGGCAGTCTGCAGGCCACAGCAAGGACCGGTCGAACGCTCCGAGACGGGGTTCACGGACAAAGAAGAGCGTGTTGAAAGGTTCTGTTCTAACACTGCACTCAAGCTAATCTAAAATTTACGACCATGCAGAGCAGTCCAGGAAAAAAAAGGATCATTTCGATCTCGAACATCATTTAGTACGTTTAAAATGGCATTGCATGTTTGGATATCTTAATCAAGCAAAAGGGTGATTTGGTGCTTTGTCTAAAAACATACTTTTTAATGAATAAATACTATGCTCTTCATTTTAAAAAAAATATGATTATACATCTAGAGGAAATACATCGAGTTAATGCAAGGTTCAGATTTAAGGTTCTATTAAAGTTCCAAGAGCAAAAAGCATTTTCTTCACTTTTTATTGATTCACACTTTTATAAATGCGTATTTTTCTGCTTCCCCAATACTTCTTTATTTCTTTTCAATTTCTAACTTTAGCCTTGTCTCTCTCTCCTCCCTCTTATATCACTCACTCATTCTCCTTTGTCCTCAATTATCCTTACTTGGCATAAAACTCACTCCTCCGCTTGCTTGCTTGCTCGTTTTCACTCTTTAGCTCTATTAAAAAACTCTAAATATTTAAATATCATCCTTGACGTCCTATCTCTCCACTCTTCGCAACTTTTGCCTCGACAGAAATGGAAAAGGCAGATACAACGAGAAGCCAAAGGCAAGATTCCCACGGATCTGAAAAAAAAAACCCCAGTATTTTCGAGCGCAGCAAAGAAAACTCGTTAAATTTTCGTTGTAATGAAAATTACTTACTAACTCTACATATAAAAATCTTTTTTTTAACGCCACATCCAACAAGGTAAACAAAAGCGGCAGCAGTAGTAGCAAACTAAGAAACTTTCATGTGCTCGTAAGACGTTACGTCTTGGCATCGAAAACCGGCTCATTAAAGGCTTATAGGCAAAACAAGTGGTTCTTAGTAGCGGTTCATGAAAAGAAATGAAACCATTTTGTTGCTTTTACTCATTTCGTATAACAATACGAAATTCTCAGGAAATCACCAGGGTTTGCTAAATTATCTCTTGAGAGCACCCTGCAGAAGATAAGAAAAGACGAAGAAGAAAAAAATATATGCAGGTAATATTAGCTATTAGCTGAATTATATTTTACGAAAAGCAGGTTAACTAGAAGAATGGCCAAAATTGTTTGTCAGTTCATGAAGTGCAGTCTACCAAATTATGAACAGATACAGATTGAGAGATAGATTGGTATAAAAAAAACATAATGAGAGTTTCACGAAGTACAAACTTTGACGATCGATGTTTTTTGTTTTTTTTTAAACAAAATTTTAAAATCAATAACCGTTCTAGGAGACAAAAATCTTGTTTGACATCCAACCAATTTAATTTTTATATTTCACATGTTTCTATACTTCCTTGCTTCTGGTAAAAAAAAAAGGTCTTTGCATTACATGAAGTTTGAATCTATTATTCAGTCGTACCTTGATGAAACGCATTATTACGTTGCAAATGTGTGAAACATCTCACATCTTCTTTCCTGCACTTCTCTACTGTATTCCTCTCTCTAGCTCTCTCTATGTCTGTCTGTCTGTCTGTCTGTCTGTCTGTCTGTCGGTCTCTCTCTCTCTCTCTCTCTCTCTCTCTCTCTCTCTCTCTCTCTCTCTCTCTCTCTCTCTCTCTCTCTCTCTCTCTCTCTCTTTTCCATTCCCTATATTCGTTCGCGATCTTTTGATCGAATCGTATCTTGAGAATCAATAGTAATTTTTTTTGCAATCTCTTAATGCTCTCTCGTTATCTTTTCCGCCCTCCTTATCTCTCTATCTCTCCCCCCCTTTCTCTCTCCTGATCTTCCATTATCTTTCTCTACCAGTAGTAAACCATTAAAGTTTTGCAACTCTCTCAATCTCATTTGAACAAGACTGTTAAAGGTCGAAAAAATAAAATAAATTAGATTTTCAAGAGTTCAGAAAAACTCATTTCTTGTCTAGTTAATTGTACAAGTCTCTTGAAAGTATATTTCAAACAGATAATTCGAGTGGAAAGCATTCAAATCTTTGGCAGTTATGCTCATTTAACCTAATCGTATTTCCAATACAAGTTCTTTAGCTTCAAAAGAAATCTAATGAGCATTTCCAGCCGCGCACTCGGGCAATCTTAGCAATTTGCCCACGGTTCAACAGCCCTTCAGATCTTGAACTGTGTTCGTTCTCTTTCATTGCGATCGTAATTAGTCTAATGCAATAAAAGAAACGATTTGTCTAGATTGAGGTCCGAATTAATTTTGTTTGATGCTGACAAGTGACATCCTCAAGGTTTGTTTGTTGTTGTTGTTCTTGCTAAATTACTTACAATTGTATTTGGATAACATCAATCATTTTTAAATTCATTTCAAAGTATATTTTTGAGATTTCATTAACCAAAACTGAATAATGTCCTCTGTAATTTATGCTTTTACGATGTGAAAACGTTGACTCTACACGTTGTGCATGATTACTTGTATTCCTTCGTTGAGACTCCTTTCCTGAAAAGTAAACTGGGAGTAAAGAAAAATTTTCAGATGTTTAACCTCGACTTTCTACAATTTTGACGTAAGCTTTATTAAATTTAGATAAATCAAAAAAAATTGTACACTGTTCACTTTCGCGCATGAAGCAAAAAAATGAGAAATGCACGACTCGAGCTACCATATTAAGTATTATTTGGTTATTAGTTGACACTGCTGAAGTTAAATTTTATAGAAATTGACTCACACCTTCCGTTTTATTGAACCTCGGCGTCAATAAGTTCTGATTCAACAGATCGGTGAACTAATGACGCAATTTCAAGTTGGTGACTTCGACAGATATGCGTTACAGACAATGAGTTCAGATAAAGTTCTCATCTTTAAAAAAAATACACTTAAAATTTTTCTGAGGCATTTTAAAAGATGCGCTCGGCGATTCAGCAATGTTTTAGAAAAAACTAAGGAAGTAAATGGTGATCTCGATATCCTCTTAATCAAAGAATTTCTAGAGTAAATTTAACAGGAAAATGTATGAACAAATGTGAGTGAGGACCACTGTTGTGTGATCTGGACAGCGAGGGTCAATGTAAATCATACTTTGATACTGAAAGCGATCCAACCACGAAGAATAGATGTAAATATTGGTGTTATCTGGTCAGCGATCAAACCAGGAAAGGTGGTTTTAAGTCCAGGATATCATTTGGAGAAACTAGAAGCTTGAAAACAAGAGCTCTTGGCCGTGGATGAAGTGTTCTCATTGAAACACTGGTCTTTCTTATGATAGATATTGATAGCTACTAAGTACAGGTTATCGATCAGATCTAGCATCTTTATTCATTTAGATTTTGGTTTTCTGCTAAGAAAGAAGCTCTGAGAGATATTAAAATGTGGACGTTGCAGATTTTAAGTTTGCCATTGAAGTTTCTTTCAGAAGCTGAAAAAGCTGAAAAGCCTGTTCTACAAACGGGACCCTGGTGTCAATTTGCCGAAGCTGGAGTGCTTGTGTGTATTTCAAGAGGCTTAAAATGGTCTTGATACTTCTCCTTTTACTTACAATTACAAGATCCAGATATATGCCTGCACCTATCCACCTATACCGAGAATGTAGATATCTCGATAATTCTAATTCTAAACACAAAATTTAGTTATAGAACTTAATTCTTTTTGGATCAAATGAAATCGACTTAATATTCTCTTCTTTCCAAATCTGTTTTTTAAGATTTAGATAGATTAAAAGAGTCTTTCTTTTCACATCGATGGGCAGTGTAGCCAAGATATTTAGATCTAAATTAGATCTACATCTAGATCACTCTTGAGATCTAAATCTCGAACTAAAGATAAAAGGATTACCTCCTAGATCTAGATCTAGTTTCGACAATCCAACTTATTCCAACTACAGGATTTAAAGATCAAAACAAAAGTTGGGTTCGTTTCGCATTAAAAACACAAACACAGATTTGTGCGGCTCATCAAAATGTCTACTTAGCTCAATGGTTTGTCTCGCATGCTTAATAGGGTTTAAATAGGGTTTTAAAATGTCATTTTGTAAATCCGTAAAATAACTTCTGGACTTAAAAATATACCCACGTAAATCTAGTGATCTAGAGTAGCTTTTCCATATTATTTTGCATTTAATTGGTGGCTTACAAAAATCTGATGATCCATTACACGTTTCAAGTTCCGATCTTTATAATAGGATTACATGAAGTTGGTATTAAAATGGTTTTAGTGATTGCACACCATATATTGAAAATTAAAACGTAGACAAACCGGAAAATCCATTTAAGGCATAGATTTGTGTATGCTGCTCTGAAACTTGGCCGTCTCATTTCCTTTAACAATCTAGAAATATTGGCAGTATAACAATTTCAATCAGATCTGGCATTGGTAAACATAGTTAAAATTCTTTGTTAGAATAAAGATTTGGCTTTCAATGTAAAGCTGATAAAGTAAAATGTATTAACGCATAGACTACAAATGGAAAACAAACAAGAATCCCAAAAAGTGCAGCAGTATTGCACACGTCGAGGCCCAGAATCTTGGAGGCATGCTTTCTCAAGATCTTGGTCTAATTAAATTACTAAATTCTAGCTCTAGGCTTGAAGAAAAAGTTTCAAGAGTAGCAAATCATTCAACTTTTGAGGTATTTACTGAAAGAACCTTTACCTGCAATTTGAATCCAGGTGTAAAACAAGACTATTTAGACAAGAGGTTTCGTTGGAGAATGTCTGATCCCCCAAGCCGAGAGGACTTTGGCTTTTTAATTGGGCCATTAAAGAGAAGCCAGCCAGACAAGCTGGCCAACAGGATGTTTTGTCTCTTGAGCTGTATCGGCATTAATTGTGCTGATGTAATCATGATCTCAATGGACACGCAGAATGGGATCGCCACAGTCCATCTCAGCTCGGCCGCCGTAGAGGACTATGCTATAAAGGTAAAAGATAGGTCTTTGTTTTCATGAGCGAAGTAGGTCATTGCATGGACACTGCCTTATTGATATTGCCTCCTATATAACTTCTGTCTTGGAAAACTTCACTGTCCGCAATATATCATGATCGCTTCTATTAAGACTACCAACAGCGACTCAAATGCAACAAAAAAAAACAATGGCAACAATAGTGAAAACAAATTCAATAGTAATAAAACTATATCTAACTCTTTTCTTTGGGACATTACCTTTATCATGCATGGAGTGTCCATATAATCACTCTCAATAAATTATAACATGAGAATCATCTCGACCGATCACTCTGTCCCAGGCTTTCAAGGAGAAACGAGCAGTGATGAATCTGTTTGACCTCCGCTTGCTCACAGACAAGCCTCAACAATTGAAGGTGGACCGCATTAGGTCTAGAAGGGTCGCTGAACAGGAGGTTGGTGGATACTGAAGTTACGGTCCTATATCATTATTGCTTTTTCTCCAAGTCAATACATAATTTACATCTCAGGCTAGGTCTAAATTTGGACGTTCTGAATGCAAGCCATTAACTCGAATTGAAACAATGTATTGTGCCACCCTCTGTGTTTAATGTCGTGTTGCAGTATATGTGAAAGGCTGAATACAATAACTATATTTTCGGTTGTCTTTTTATGATCTAACAGAGCTGAGAGACAGGAAGAAAGTAGATTAATGTGTTTCTCAATATTTTAAGCTTTTAGTTTTGTTTAAGATCGCCGAGATTTTAACCCATAACTTGCAACACAGCATACTATAATATTATCTTCAATTTAGATTTTGGTACAAGAAAAAATTGTTCTAATTTTAATATGATAATGAAATTCATATGGATTTTTCCAGGATAAAAATAATAGTGGCGCTTTTATGGCACCATAATATTGAGTTTTCTCTCGATGAATTGTCTCAAAGTATAACAATAAAAGCATTTAGCAAGGTAAGGTTCAAAAGCTCAAATTTTGCATCTTTTAAATTATATTTCAAAAATTGTAAACGCAGAAGGGCAAGTACGAATCATGTTCTTCAATTTAGCTTCAGGCGTTCCGCATTCTCTGCAGGTTGCCGAAGATGATAGGAATCCCACTCAGAAGACGTCTCAGATCAGTGACAAACCAAGTACAGATACACAAGGACCACAGTATGCTTGTTTGTTTGGTTTTTTTTTTTTTTTTTTGTTCGATACAACTTACCTACAACACTGTGGGTTCAGATCTTTTCGCATAGTAAATGTAAGCCCTCGCCGAGCAGGGCGGAACTAAAAAGATGGGGTCCTAAAAAGGCCAATCAGGGTGCCGGACTCGAACCTGAAATCAGGGAGGACGCTCTAACCATCAAAGCCACCGGCGCTCTACAAGAGGTATGCAGGCATAAAGCAACAAAATCATGTAGGGAACTGAAGAAAAGAAGCATAAAAAGAAGAGGGAGAGACTTTATATGCAGATATATTGAGAGATGCAGATATAGTGAGAGATCGATAGATAAATAGGTATAAAGCATGTAGAGGCATAAGAGAAAGAGAGAGAGGGAGGGAGGGGGAGAGAGAGAGAGAGAGAGAGAGAGAGAGAGAGAGAGAGAGAGAGAGAGAGAGAGAGAGAGAGAGAGAGAGAGAGAGAGAGAGAGAGAGAGAGCGTATAGAGCAGCTTCACAGACATGACTGAGTTAGCGCCGTGCGTTGTATGTAGTAAAACTCGTTATTTGAAGTGCTATATAAGGTGTATCAGAAAGGATTAAGCCAGGGGCCAGTTGTTCTCAAATTGTTTCAAACCAAATGTGACATCACACTTTTTCAACGTATTTTACTGCTATTTCTCTCAACTATGACTCACTTTTTTTTTAATTGTTTGCTGCAGAAAACAGTCTCGAGTCAGCATTACAAAAGAAGATGACGTTCAGGGAAAACAACCCGCGGAAAACCGAGATCGAATGGAGCAGGTCCATGACTGTGTGAGCTTGTCCCAATCCTCGAGTACTGCTTCCTCCCCGGTAACAAGGCGTGTCTTTTGTTGCTCAATACTCTGTCGTTGGAACTTAAAGTTTTCTGTTAACTTTTCTCAGTTTGCTTTTTTTTTCCTTAATTATTTATGGTTTTAGATACCTTCTCTTATCTTTAAAACATATTATTTTCCCATTCATCAGTTTGAAATGACGGGTTTTCTCTGAGGAAGAAATCTGATACAAACATAGTAAGAATCTGTTTTGACCAACATGAGTTACCTTTTTATATTGTTGTATTTCTTTAAGTTTTTGCGATCCTCAAAAAGACTTCTTATTATAGAATATCTCGAAATCAGAAACAAAGAGGAAGGGATGTTATGAGTTGATTCCTGCGAGCTTAGTATGAGTTTCTACCAAAGCCTCGGTTTCACCTAAGAAAGCGATGTCTAAAAATAGCCGAACAAAGACGCGACAAGCTCAGCCGACAAATCCATTACTTTATTAAATCTTGATCTTTGTAAACATGTCGAAGCAAACCTGATGCCGCTTGTGAGAAGGATAATATTTTATAAAGGTTGTTGATGAGAAGCTAAAATGGGAAATAAAAGAAATATAGTCGAACTGTGAAGAAGGTGAAAAAAATTAAAGAACATGGACATGTGAATAATTCGCTGGAAAGTTATATAAAGTAAGGTCATGTTTTCGCTAAGTTTAGGATCTGTGGAGTTTTATGGTTCTGGAGATATTAATGAGAAGTTTGAACGGAGAAACTGTAGGGATAGACACATAAGATCCGGGATGTGTCAAAACAATACAAAATATCTTTACTTGTATTTTGTTTGTTCGTCCAAAATCAAGTGTTGCCACGTTACCGAGTTATTTGTCTTGAACGGTCATCAAGTGCAAAAATATGGCTTCACTTCAAAACTTGATCCCCAAAAAACTCCAGATATTCTTCTGATCTTTAATCTTTGTTAAATCGACCGGTTAAGAAATTTTAAACTGTTATAGAAAAAAATGAAACAATTTTAATTTAAAAAAATACATTTTTGATTATTGACGGAAATCCATGAGGAAAGAAAGTTGTACTGCAAATTATTTGTTTCATATATCCAATTTCATCACCGACATCACTTTCTCAGGACCCATATCATAGGCTGGGAAAATATCGATGTCACACATACTTTTTTAAGGGAGGGAAATGGGAGGGTAAAGCTACGGAAGATCAGACCTTAGCAATGGGGATGAAGCCATCGTCATTTAAAATAAAGCATTTTCACCTATTCATACGAACATTGGTTACTTTATTCTCAGCAGTGTTCGTATATCTAACACACAAATTTCTTCAATCCAGCTAGAACAGTATCATCTCAAATATCTTTTCGTCTAAGTTTCGCAAAAGGCCAATAATAGCTTAATCCTTATCACTTAATTAATCGTTTTCTATGAAGCTACTGGTACTGCCAGTAGAACTTTGCAGACAAAGGATAACATCAAATCTTGTTTTTGGCGAACATTTCCTTCAAATCCGTCACCTTAATATATCTTCTGTTTTTGCAAGCCTCAGTATCAAAATAATGTAGGTTTGTCAATTTTTTTCCAAAAAGCACAAGAAGGAGAAAATGAAATGCGTCTGTGAATATGATGACCTGGTGATAGTTGGGTTATTTCCTGTATCTGAGGAGTGGTGGAAACCGTTCAAGGGGGTTATTGTGTCAGCTTCTTCTGCGGGGGTTAAAAAACATAACGCTTGCTGTGTGCTCGAGACCTGTCAGTATTCATTAAATAGTAATGTGTAATTGTCTTAAAAACTGAGTAGGTTTTGCGAGAGAGGTACATGCATCTTTCAAATCAGACAAAAGAGGACTGGTGATAAACCTTTTGAAATGTCCGTTTGCGAAAAATAAAGATTCCCAATTACGAGAAATTTGGCTGAATATTATGTAAAGATGGAAGTGGTTGAATCTTCTTATTCACGTATCATCCTTTCTGCTTTCTTGATTTAAAAAAAATCATCATACCTCTGGCTCTGGGTTGGTTATGAAATACTGTCATCATTATCATAAACATTTAATATAGGCACAATAATGGATTTAGATTTTTTGTTTGTAATTTTTTATTTTGATCATAGTTGGGTTTTTTTTTTAATCAGCCAAAACCCTTGATAAATAACATAAGAAAAGGACTAAATCGATACGTTGCCTGAAAGCATTATGGCTGACAGTCATAAAGCTGCAAACTTAACAAAGGTAGATAAGGCTTAATCTTTACTTTCAGTCATTCGAACTTTAAGAGGATGTTTAATAAATCTTGCCAGTTATCTTATTGTTATATTTTCTCATTGATGCTATTTTATCGTTCCAAGATGTAGTCTTTTAAATTTCCTTTTTTTTAACTATTAAGAAAAGCTACAAAATTGTTTTTACTCTGTTTAAATATTTTTTGTGAAATCAATGTTTAGTTTAGGCGATAACAACAATGCCAATGAAGAGCATCCTTTCGCCACCCCCTCCTCCCTTTCTGATTATATCACTGCCAAATTTGCAAATAATTAGAGTTGTGTTCCCACGGTATCTATAATAAATGAAAATGTCAGATTCTCGCATATGTTCTTCAATGGTCCTTGCAAGAAATGGACAGACCAATAGTGTGCAATCCTCTTAAACTTTTCTTTGTCTATAGCACATACTGTTGACAAAAAAAATCAAGTTTCCACTATTTGCCAACTGAAATCGATAATTCACGTGGCTGAATCATGTGTCTCCTCTGTTAACAAATTGTTAAAAAAGACTGCGAAGATATTGATTAAAAGTTGCACTTTGCTCCATCCATCATCTTTATTCATTGATTAAACAATTATTTTAATGATTTGATAAACTTTCCGTGGGCTGTTTGGCGGGAGTCTCTCCCGGAGCTATTCTATTTAATTTAACTTTTTAGACCCAATTATACAATGTTGTGTTACATAATCTCAAAATACACAAAGAATTTGTGCGGTTTTTTCCATAAAAAAAAAAAAATATAGGTCGGATTTGAGATACTGGAAGAAGAAAACATAGACGATTATTTAGAAGGATACGACCTCCCAATAAAATCAAAGCCAAAGACGAGAAGCATGCAGACTAGCCAGGAGTCATCGTCCTCCTGTGGAGCTGACTACAGCAGTCAAAGTGAATTGTGTGATGCCTCGGCGGATTCTAGCAGAACCTCTGCAGAAGCAAACGACACTTTCTCAAACGGTGCTTCTGTCGCTAAGGGCTTCGGTCTAGAATCAAAACTCATAGACAGCCGTAAGGAAAACCCTGGAACTTCTCTTCGCTTGGCGGTATCCGGATCTCCCAACACTCTACACAATTCCAATGTTGGCCTCGCGAACGGCAAAGACTGCATCCCTCTGGATGGCACAGAGTCAGTAATGAGCGGCGAAAAAACGTTGATATCATCTCAACCCAGCAACATTCACAGCAAAGCAGGTACGCTTAAAGAGGACAAGAAATCCTCTGGTACAGCTATACCAAAAGAAAGCAAATCAAACACAGAAGGACATATAGATACCACAGACAAACATAGTCCTACGAAGACAGGAGACGTTTCTAAATATGTTCAGAAGAAGCAGGGAGAGTCTCAGATGGTCAATGTTAGGACGTCCACCCATCAGGTTGGTCCTTGCTTCTGTAGCGGTACGAACTTCTACCACCGAGGCGAGCAGATAATCGGCTATGGGAAGAACGTCTACTTAGACAACGGCAATGTCATTCTCGCTGACCTCAGGTGTGTAATTGGTCAAATCAGTCTAGACCAGGGGTGGTTGATGGATACAATAGATATTTTATTGTTATATGTTTGCTACAGCCACCGCTTCAGTGAAGAAAAAAATCAGTTGGGTATTACACGGATATAATTTTATCGATTTAATAATTTGAAATCTGAAGAAGTTAAGTAAGAGTATGAGAGTAGAAGACAGAGGAAGATAGATAACAAATAAATATATGGAGGTAGTTAGATAGGTGGATAAAAAGGATGAGAGACGGTGGAGAGACAAAGAGACAGAGAAATTGACAGAGAGACGCAAGACACACGCAGTTGGTCGAAGATAGACAGAAGCAGACTGAGAATTAAAGAGAGAGAAGGAAGGAGAGAGATAGAGAGAGCAAGAGAGAGAGAAAGGAAACAGTTGTAATATAATCGTTTTGTTTTGTTTACTAGCATAAATAATCGGAATTTGCTGACTTCAAAGGTTGCGTAACTGCCTTTATGTCGTGCACACTCTAGTCCAATCCTACATGTCTGTATTTGTGTGTGTCTTTTTGTCTGACTGCCTTCGACGCACTCTTTCATGATATCCATCACACAACTTTCATTGAATATATCTACCCATCCATCTGTCTATCTCTATCTCGCTACGTACCTATTTACCCACCCGTCTTTTTTTTTCCTATCCCTAATTTTTCTTCCTTTCATAACTTTCCAGACAGTTCCGCACGATGCTAGGTCGCCATGTTTGTGCTTTCCTCAACTCAGGAGGTGGAGCCCTTTATTTTGGTGTCGATCCGTCTGATGGCTCCGTGAAAGGACTTCCGGTTTCGCATAAATACGAGGATGCTTTACGCCTAGACATTGACAGGTCGGCTGAGGGTGTCAACATTAGCACGGGCATCTTTTATCTCGCTAATGGGCTTCGTTCTAGGCGGTTCAGCTAGAGATCCTTTTTTTTTTTATTAAAGATCCCACAACTGTTTTTTTTTTTTTTTTTTGTGTGTGTGAGATTTATTTTTAATTTTTCGGACTTAGCGTTGTTTAGAATTTTGGGATGGGCAACTAAAATGATTAATGGATTATGGATATTTAAAAGACAGAGAAAGAGAGAGAGCGAGAGAGAGATAAACAGAGAGAGAGAGAGAGAGAGAGAGAGAGAGAGAGAGAGAGAGAGAGAGAGAGAGAGAGAGAGAGAGAACATGGAGGAATCCTAGGCTTTGAAAATCGTTTAGATAAAAACATTAACTTCTGTTCGCTTTTTTTTCTTCTCTAGCCATTCAAGCGGCAAATACTTCAGTAACGTTGCTATTTGTCAAAGAGGATTTGAGAGTATAACTTTTAGAGTGCAAAAATATTTTCTCCTCAATAATGTATTTCCGAATTTTGGTCTTCAATATCTACCTGAACAAGGATCTGTTGTACATGTTTGCATGAGCTGATTGCTCTTAAAACGCTCTAATAAGTTGCTCATTTATTTCCACCAGGCAAATCAAGCTGATCACTCCTCTGGTCTCCACATCCGCTTACAAGGTCAACTTCGCAAAGGTCATGTTTGAGACGGGTCACCTGATGTCCGACATGCGTGTCCTAGAAATTGAAGTAATGCCGCCGGGCTATTCCGGCAGTATCCTCTGTCCCCAGTGGCCAGCGGAGACGGAGTTTGAGGAGGATGGACGGGAAGATGAGTCCAGTAGCTCTTGGCCCGTCGCCAAGGAGGGATATGAGTTCAAGGACGTTCGATATATTTGGGACGACAACAAGGTCAAGGTCGCGAATTAGCATTCGGTGAGCGGGAAGCGACAACTTGGCGTTTGTTTCTACAATTCGTTTGAGCATTAACTATCGATTCTTATAAGGTCGGAGAACCAGCATTTTTTTTTTCATTTTAAGAAAATCATTTATCCATAAAGACCAGGACATTTAAAAGTGACAAGGCGGTTGTTTCCAGTGGTTCCTCTTTCATTTGCTGGCTTTAAAACTATTATATATGTGATATATGTGGATACATTCCTCAATATTTTTTCAAAAGGAACAAACAACAAACAATAACAATATTTCATTTTTTTTTTCATTTAAATGAATTTTCCGATTTCAGCGATTTTGGAAGATAACATACATGTATACTATGTGTGCTTCTTTCATACACGAAAGGAGAATAATTTATGAGTAATTTAATTTAGCTTACTCTATGACCCTCGCTCGAATTTTTTTTATCAAGTAAAAGAATAGGTTAAAATATCAATGGTTGGTTCAGATAAAACAAAGTTGGTAGAAATCGACCGATCTATGTGTTGTTGTCTTTGAATTTGTGGTCGCTGTTGTTGTTTTTGGTGTTGTTATTATTATTGTTATCCCTTTTTAGCTTGTTGTTATTGCTATTATTGTTTTTGTTTTATTTCTTTGTTGTTTTTTTTTGCTATCGGGGTCGTTGTTGTCAATGTTTTTGAACTCGTTGTGTTTGTCAGTAAATGAGCTTTGCTAAGGGATGGTGATATCTGGACTTTTTCTCCCTACTGTCTGAGCAAAATGAAGTACGTTTATAATCTGTGTGGTATTTATCTATCTACACACACACACACACATATATTATATATATATATATATATATATTTTTTTAGTAAATAACCATTTGATATTTTTAGCTATAAAAAGACGGTCATGCTGAGATTATGGCTCTCAAAGCTTGTCATTGTTATGCTATGGCGCTGGTGGTTTTGTTTATATTTTCTTATAGATTTTGCAGAATTTTGGCACTGAATTCTTTCACAAAATGGCGATATCAATAGAAACAAAGCATTTAAAACAATACGCCGCCATAGATGTCAGAAGGAAATATTTAAAACGTTAGAAAATAGACATCTACCTGAAAACAAGAAAGAGAAAGGTGCTGCCAGACTTTGAAAACACGTTGATAAATGTATGCCATGAGAGAGACAGAGAGACAGAAAGGGGGGGGGGGAGAGAGAAATGGAGAGGACGATCCAGAGGGACATAGTCATAAATTCCGCAGAAGTGCGATTCACGAAAACTGCCATGTGATTGATCACAATCTATCATAAAAATTTTATGGACACCCTCTAGTACAGTAGTTCTCAACCTGGGTTCGATCGAATCCTTGGGGTTCGGCAGAGACAGTAAAAACATATCTATGATTGAATTTGAAAAAAAAATCGTATTTTTTTGTTGGGTGAATCCGCATATGAAACTGGTGGGGTTCGGTACCCTCAACAAGGTTAAGAACCACTGCTCTAGTATAATATAATAGATATAGCCCAATATAGGTTGATAGCATGATAGAAAAGTAGAGAAATACATAAATCATAGACAAAAAGATAGATGGATAAAAAGATAGATGTGAGTGATGATAATCGTATAACAGTTTAGATATTTATATTTTCCCAATGAATTCTTAGATAAAGGAAAGTATTATTCAATAATTACAGTGTAAAAAAAAAGTTCACTATTAGAGGGACAAATAAATCAGAGCAATTATTTGAAGTTAGTCCAAACTGTTAAGCTAGCTGAGATCTCAAAATTTTAAATAATAAAATTATTAGTTCAATTTTAGAAAAGCCTTCCTATTTTCGCGAAAATAACGACCTACTTTGAATGTCAATACTGTGTCTCAATAAGGTAAACACACGTAACAAATACACGTGCCCAGACATTGACCAGGTCAACACCTAACAAAAGTCCAGATTGTCTCAAATTTAACAAGCACTTATTGGACTTTCTTCAAATCGCCAAACGCGAAGTTTTGAAATTATTAAAATAATTAAAACCAGTTTTAAAACATTTCAGAGGAACAACTCTTTGTAAAATTGCAATACTTATAGAATTTACATGCCATTGTCTTGAACGGTTTAAAAACGTTTTTATACTTAAAAAAAACATTATTGTTCCGCCCTCACACTCAATTTTTAAGTTCAATTAAATTTTGTCTGCAGCCTAAGAGCGTTCCCATTTACTTTGTCATCACAAAACAATGTCAAATGATAATGTCTCTAATTATCTGTCGATTACACAATTAATATTTAGTGACAAGTTTAGCAATTTTTCAAATTGTTAGCACTGGCTCTATGAGCAAAGATTGAACCATGCACACAAAGTTTAGGGAAATCGCAGTTGCTATCTGAAAAATTTTGTGCCCTCTCGCTTTACTGAGATAAAATAGCATCGCCTATATCTATTTAGCTCGATAAAACAACAAAAAAATAAAAAAATATGTCCTTTTTACAAACAAACTCATCATCATTTAAGCCTAAATCGAATATGGGATTTAAAAATTTAGTTGCCGGTAGAAAAGGAGGATGGCTCAATTAAGAGTGGAAAAGTTAATTTAAACCATTTTGTTAAATATTTTAAATGCTGAGGTATTCCGACATCTCTTTATGTAGTTTAGAAAATGAAGCTCCATTGTTATGAATTTCTGTAGATCATCGTGACTGAAAAACTGGAAATAGACAACTGCCATTAGGTAACATCGACCTAGTAACAGATAATACAAGCAATCGAGAATTTACACACTATTACCAGAATTGGTGATAATTTTTTTTTCATACAATCGTGCTTAAACTTGACTATAGTTTTGATGCGGCCTATCTTTGATCACAATCTATCAGTAAGGTTGTCTTATATTTTTGCTTAAGTGTTTTGTAAAGAAAACATTCGCTGTGATTTTGGAAATACCACTGGATCTGAAATATGCCTGTGTTTGAAAAATCTAACACACGCCTATCGCTTAGAATTATGAGCTCAAATAAGCTTTTTGTTTCATATTTTGATCACCACACATTATAACTTGCGTGACTCGCGGCAACTAGAAGGTTTAGAAGCGAAATACCATGAACATGGTGTTTAGAGTATTAGCCTCCATCGATCTATAACCGATTAGGTCACATGCAGAGGCGCACGTTTCCACATATAGGCGGAATAAAGTGCGCTAAAAAATAAACAAAATACAAATTACCAAGGACGTCTCGGAAGTGTCAAAGCTATAATTCGGTTAAGTCAACTCACCAAATGTTTGTATGCATTCACTTCACTGGAGTGGATTTGTTGCCACCGGTCTGTCCAGAAAACCGGGAAAGGAAGCAATGGATCCCGAATATTTCTGCCTAACGTCTGCGCAGACTCCTCCGTAATACCAACGCTCGTTTGCAACTTAATACTTCTTTCCCATATTCTTCCTGTCACTGGCTCCACGGAGACCTGAAAAAAATCACAATTATTCCTTTGCAAAGGCGATAATCAGCAGCAGCAATTGAAACAAAACCATCAAAAGTAAAAGTAGCAGCGTCAAAAGAACTAGCAGCAGTAGCAGTAGCAGCAGCAGCAGCATCAGCAGCAGCAGTAGTAGTAGTAGTAGTAGTAGTAGTAGTAGTAGTAGTAGTAGTAGTAGTAGTAGTAGTAGTAGTAGTAGTAGTAGTAGTAGTAGTAGTAGTAGTAGTAGTAGTAGTAGTAGTAGTAGTAGTAGTAGTAGTAGTAGCTTTTTCGTGTTAAAATAATGCACATCTTAAAAATCAGGTTACTTTTTGTGTCCACATTGAAACGCAAAATAATAATTTTTTTACCGAATTGTGAGGTAGAATAAATGTGCCACGAATTTTTGGGAGATTAAACCATATCATAGAAAATTAAAAAGCAAATGAAAGCCACAGTACAATGCGCATATATTCTTACATATGAAGGCTCAATATCGGTAGATGATGATTCCGACGACGAAGGTATCGAGGCGTCTACAAAGCTCACGTGATCTGTCGGCTCTGTGGTCACGTGAGGCTCGCCGATCCAGGACAGAAAGCCTGTGACCCCTGTCATATTCTGTAACCCTTGGAACACGCGCAGTCTGCTGGAGTTACTGAGGCTCCCTGAGAAATAGGAAGCGGGCATGCATTAGGTGTAAACATTAGGTCCCAGTCAAGCAAGAGAATCTCGCAGTATAAACATTATGTAATGCAATTAAGTGCAAACCATATGTATCTATTGTGTTATTCCGTTAAAACTTACCAAGGCTAAGGTATTTGTATTTTTTACCCGCGTTCAATAAATAAAACATACAGCAGCTTCTTACTATTCTTAAAGGTCAGACATTGTTTCATCACGATCAATTTTGTGTTTGGGCTTTGGTCCCGTGCTCAGTTGCTTTAATCGTATTAGTAATTTGTTCACATGATCGTTCGCAAACTCGTGTCCGTTCTCAAAGATTTATCTTCTCTGTCAATTATTTATAGGATATCGATGTTCGCATGTTATGGAGATTGAAACTAATTGAAAACCTTGCTAAGTCACACCATCACAAGGGTATTAATCATTATAAACCTGGCGAAGATAAATGGCCGAAGTGTAAATTCGCTCTCCAATAGGTTTCTGAATAAATAAAGCGAAATTTCACGGGTGGATGCACGGCTGTCCACAGCCCCCGGGTAACGAAGACTTCCTGAGAGGAAAGCGTTAACCGCCATAAAATCTTTTTCACAACACGAAGGCAAAATAAGGTTTCTTAGAGGTATGCTTATGGATCTCATTATAATAAAAATCCTTTTCATGACAAGATATATATAATCCGTACAGAAATTGTTGCTTTGAAGTCAACAAATGACAATTATTTTGTTTTAGATATATAAAGACTGCGTGGTAATTTTCAACTCATTATAGATGAAACCGCACAAAATGAAAATCTCAATATTTGGGTCTGCATGGGGCTTTTTACAGATGGGTGAAAAAACATAAGAGAATTTTAAAGTTCAGCGAATTTAAGTCTCAGAAGTAAAAAAAAAATATGCTAAGACTATGCAGTGCTATTAATAATTTGTTTAATTTTTTTTGTTGCTGTTGTTGTTGATCTTTACGGAACAGACGAAAAGGCGCTCCTAAACCCATCTATTACGAAAAAAGAGAGACAAGACTTACCTCAGACAATCATAAGACCATGAAATAGTTATTATATTCGCTGGTTACTTAAGATAACATTGCATAGAGTTCTTATTATCTATAAACTCACATATCATTTTAAGGAATTTAATTTTGTTTATTTTTTGGAAGAAAAAAAAGGGGGGGGGGAAGGATAATGTAATTGTAAATTATATTATGCATTATAAATGAAGATATATATTTTTTAAGTCTACAAATCCCATTGATATTTTTGTCAAACTTTCTTATATTGCCTTTCACAAATGCATCTTCGATTATGCTGAAACATCAATACGTTTTATTGCTTCCTCTGTTTTATTTGACTTTTTGTGTTCTCACAAACAGCTCTTAAAAGTCAGTAAAATTAAAAATGAAACTCCCGAATAAATCTTCAAAGGTTTATCATGAGACGTCATGACATAGAGAGTATCGGCATCTCAAATCATTATTGTTTCCACCAATTGTGTTCAACTGCCTCGTTGCACAGAGAATAAGAGATAAAGAATGCAGCCTCCGACTTTACCATGCTTTCTTCACCGAACAAAGACAATGCATAAAAGTCATCAATATTTTTGTTTACGTCCAAGAATATCGAAAGATTGCTGCGTTTTCTTCTAATTCTATACGTACCAGTAATTGTAGAATGGTTAAATGGAGTATGATAGGACAGGGGCTCTTCTCTTTTAAATTCGTTTTGTTCTTTCTTTTGTCTATAAAAAAGACCATAATCTAGTCCAAAGCAATCAATAGAGATAAATTGCAAAAAAGTCGGAAAAAGCAAATACTGATTTCATATTGTTTTGCTGCTGTTCTTTAAATATCCCAAACTATTTGACGGAGCCGACAGGGCAGTTTTTGAGCAGTTCAAAACCAATAACATAGTATAGTAACAGCAGAGGAAATGGAAGTGCGAGTAATTGTGTTCGTATTGGTTAAAAATAACGGCAGAAGAAGTAGTAGCAGTAGTAGTAGTAGAAGTAGTAGTAGTAGTAGTAGTAGTAGTAGTAGTAGTAGTAGTAGTAGTAGTAGTAGTAGTAGTAGTAGTAGTAGTAGTAGTAGTAGTAGTAGTAGTAGTAGTAGTGGTAGTAGTAGTAGTAGTAGTAGTAGTAGCAGTAGTAGTTATAGTAGTTGTGGTAGTAGTAGCAATAGTAGTAGTAGTAGTAGTAGTAGTAGTAGTAGTAGTAGTAGTAGTAGTAGTAGTAGTAGTAGTAGTAGTAGTAGTAGTAGTAGTAGTAGTAGTAGTAGTAGTAGTAGTAGTACTAGTAGGAGGAGGAGGAGGAGGAGGAGCGGTAGAATTCAGTATTAGCAGTAGTATGCGTAGAAGTGGTTGAGGTAGTAGAAGCAGTAGTGGCAGTAATAGTAGTAGCAGTTATTTTCCATTTAATTGTATTGTATGGATAGTATTAGTAGTTTATATTGATTTAATTTTCTAAGATTGTTTCGCAAAAAATCGTCAGTCTATTTAACAATACATCGTAAGCATTGTTTTGCTGATTGTAAATGTCGTGTTAGCAACCATTTTTAATGTCAAATGCTAGTAATATTTCTGAGAGACCTGTAGCATAAAGGAAAGAAGATCGATAGAGAATTAGAAAATAATTCTAATAAAACATTATTCTGGTACTGTGAAATTATGGCCAAGAAATGACTTGATGTATTATTCACGGCTTACAGGAGGAAACCTGTTCCATGATTTCACCAAAGAAAGAGCCAGTTACAAGAAGGAAACAGTTGCGTTCGTTCGCTCCACTATTGAGGTTTATGGGTCATGAGCTCAAAAGAGGGAGGAAAATGGGGTTGGGGAAGCGTATAGTAATACAAAGAGGAGGCAGCTTTCAAACTGATTTGATTTCTAGATACTTTCCAGCATTTCAGTCGAGGATCGATTTCAACATTAAAGGGCATAGAATGAATGTAGGGGAACAAATGAAAAGAATTGTGTATCCAGAAGCTTGTCAGATTAGTCAGCTGCATAAAAGACCCGAAGCAATTTCAATCTTTTTCATACAAAAACATCTCAATCAGTGTAGAAACTAATTTAGCCATTTTTTTGGGGTCAAAGACAAGTAAATTCAAAACTAGAACAGTTTATAGACGCTAGAAAAAATATGTAGATGAAATGTAAGAAAGCAATATTTGAATATATGCGCTCTGGACTTTTTTGACTTCTCTGCATTCACCGCACCATTCACAAACACAAACATACTTTTTATTCCATACTTTTGTGCAAATGATTTGATTCGACCCTGAATATAAAAAGGAATGCAGAAAAGTTCGCAGGTGCCCACCTACTATTATTTGAACTAACCTATAAGGACCGTTTGACCCTGCAATGTGTTTAGTACAGCACACTGAGAGAGGAAGCAAAATTTTTTTCAGATATTTTTTTAGTTGTTGTTACATTGACAAAGTCATAGGGCGATTAAAGGTACTGACCGGTCAACAGAAAAGCCTCTTCCCACGGGATGTTGAGTATTACAAAAATATCAGTATTTAAAAAAAATACAATAGTGAGCGATACAAACTTTTAATTTTTGCTGCATAATGAATACCAAATTAAAAAATGATGAGTTGGTTGAAGAGAGGGAAAGAGAGAGAAATAGAGAGAGAGACAGACAGACAGACAATTAGATGGAGAGAAAGCGAGAGAGAGAGAGAGAGAGAGACACACACACACACACACAGATAGAGAGAAAAAGAGAGAGTGAGAGACAGAAAGTTCATTTATTTTCTCTCGAGATCTATTGGTAGAACGACAGGATGAATATTCCTTAGAATCATTAAATATTTCTGCTGTTGTAATGTGATCACAAAATTTTTCTTACATTCTGAGCTTTTCAAAGGATTGATTATTTCGATATTTTGTTATACATTGAGGGAATAAAATGTTGATCATTAATCAAAGGAAAACCATAACTTATTCTAACACAAACAGTCCAACTATAGATTCTCGATGATTTTCTTAATCCACCATTTTACCATTTCATCATTTCCTTTTTGTTGGTTCTACAACTGCACAAACACCAAACGGCATAGAATGCTCCAGTTTTTACATAAACGATGGATACATCTTAATAAATCGGCTCTTTCTATCGAATATCGCGACAAAATCGATAAGTAAAAAAGTGGTTAAAATCTTAATCAAAGCAATCTGCTCCAAGAATTCAATATTATTCAAAAAGAGGCTGGAAAAGAGGTGAAAAAATGCTTATGTTGTCACCAAGCAAGCTATCCATTCATAATAATTAATAGCAGTGCTTTTTTAACCTTCTTTCAGTTAGGTCAACAGCCTTTTTGACTTCCACTGATTTATCTGCTTTGTTTGCAGTTAGAGAATTCTTAAAAAAACAAACAAAAAAAAAAACCCCAAGGTTACACGTAACTTGAGAGTCCTGACTAGAACACCTCGAGCCTAGAAACAAAGATTAATCAGTTTTTACCCAGAAGAACATCGACCACAGAGGCTGAACATTATAATTTCACGACCTTCTCCGCGCTCCATTATCATTTTCCAGTGGTGATCAAGGGGAATAATTTCATTAATATGGTTTTGTTCCGCGCTCACTGGTCTTGACCGCCAAAACTCAGGTTATGAGGTACGGGTAAGGGCTCTTTGGAGCGAGGCGAGCGTGCGTCACGCTTCCCCCTTGAGGCCCTCTTGTTGTCGGGGCAGTGAGTGCTGTAATTAGCTCCAGATCTAATCTACAGGCTGTGGCGAGGCACTGATCTATGAAGCTATTGCTACTCTTGTTGGTGGTCGCCATGGACTCACTTGCCGTTGCTATTGTTTCTTTGTTGCTCTCGGGGTCTTAATATTTTTTATCTTGCTGTTCTTTGTCTCGTTATATCTATTTATTTGTTGCTCTCGGGGCTTTTGTAGTTGCTTTTGTTACGGACGTGAGGTTTGCTGAAGCAGTTTTTTTTTTAGCATCTTTTTTACTTTGCTTGTTTAGGCTGATGCAGCCTAGTTGATTAGTTGGTTAATGCACTATCGATCAATCTCTTAGATTACAAGATGTTCTCATACCTATTAACTGACGGTTTTATTCTTCTTTTTTCTTCCTTCTTATCTTTTTTTTTCCTCTTCTTATTCTTTTATCCTTTTCTATCTTCAAAAAAAACTTCAAGTGCCGATTCGCCACAACGAAACAAATACTTTACAGGAGTTAAATGCTTTACTCCATTTCAATAAAAAAAAAACCTTCACACCATTAGCACTTATATTCTTTCCCCGTCTTATAAATATAAAAATCATTTGTTTCAAAGTTGATATCAATATTGAGTTTTACATATAACTCGATTTTTTTTAATGAACGGATAATCATGCGCATCCTTTGAAATTTACCTTGACTAGGAAAAAATCGATATAATCGGAAGCAGAGAGACATTTTTTAACTATAAGAGCTTCTAAACTATTCAGGAATCACTCAGTAAGCTTTAATAATTTAATAATTTCGGGATTCTGAGTCCATTGGTTTATCTTTGAGGATTTTTGTCTTGCCATTCCGAATTTTACAATCCAATTCGTTATTGTTATTAAAACTAACTTTATTTACTTTGTTCACTTTCAGTCCAGCAATAATCCGTTATGGCCTACGTATCCACTTGATTGATTTTTTTTTTATGTGGATTATGTAAAACAGCATTCTAGTTGTAACGATAAGCAGTTTTTATCCATACAAACAAGAGCTGTTGTTGTTCTAGCCTTGCAGTGTCGCTAGTGGAGGCTGTTGTTGGGGTTTCGTTCAGTCCCAGAGACTATAAGTGAATAAACGCCTGGGCAAAAGCTACAGTCAGATTCACGTTCAATTCAAGGACAGGACAGGTTGGATGGAATCCAACTCCCCGAATAAGTGACCCAAGCCTAGATTAGATCGCCATTTCTCCAAATCTTATGCCCACCAGCTCGTTTTGAGTGTGACATTTAGAACAATCTTGTTCTGACAGACCATTATTATAAAAAGAAAAGTACAGTGGGAGGGATATGAACATCATAATCGATGTAAAAGGCCGGTATTGATGATTTTGGAAACTTTTTAATGATCGTAAGCTTACCTCATATTGGCATGAGCAATATATGATGTTATATACTGGTGTTAAAACATCGGGCATCCAATGAAAAGAATTCTTACCTTTGGACATTTCAAATCTATCCACGTCAACTCCCCAGAGGGAAATTTGCTCCGACAAAGGGAACGAGGCTGGCCTCTGCAGAGCCTCTACGAAGAAGTCGAGAGCAGTGCTTGAAGATGAGCACTGTGTGCACGTGCGGAGATGCCCACAAGACGTACCGAAGTCGGTGTGGGATACTAGGCTGTATCTACTCTCAGGATTATACTGGAGTGCGATCGGGGAAAACCAGCTGGAGTTGTATTCTGGAAGAAGCAGATAAACGTTGAATTCGCAATGATCCTCTTGATCTTTGTAAATTATTGAAAAAACACACGATCTTAGCATAGGAAAAAACATGATACTGAGAAAGTATTTTAAAGTGATTTGAGTTTTGTTTTTGTTTTTTTAATTTATTTCAGTTTGAAGAATGGTTATGGTTGAACATGCTCATGAAGAGCGAAGCTCGATGTTTGAACCATGGAGAAATCTATTCACAAAGAGAAAAGTGTAAGCTGGAAAACGAATTTAATGGGTTTTTTTTTTCTTTTCCTATGTTGACATGATAAATCATTTAGTTTGCAAGCAATACAAAACTATTCTTTTAAATATTTATACCGTTGAGTTGCACAAGCTGAGTTATCGAGCTATCAAATTGTCTGAAAAAAAATTATAACGAAGTAAAAAAAAAATAAAAGCTGTGACAAATCTTCTAGGCGGCATTTTCTCCTGCTTTGATTGCTTGGTATCGTCTTCTTGTCTGTACGTCAAATTCTATAACAGCAGATTTTGCAAGTCATAGTTATTTTCTTGAAACGTTTCGCTAAATGACGTATTCTCCTAATTTGCAGAAATATAATGGATGGAAGAACTGGAAAGAAATGATGATAAGCGGGAGAAAAAGTGATTTTCTTGAAATCTTTCAGGGTGGATTTGGTGCAAAGCCATTAGAAGAAAACTTAACATCGTCATGGTATCAGATAGTTCACAAGGTTTGATCGTCAGTCCGGCTATAAATAAAGTGTTCAATGGGTTAGCTGTAGATTGCACATAACTACCCAGCAGAGTAACATGTTTCATCGTTTGAAATGGATGAAGGATAATATTAAATGAAAACGTATGTCCTTATCGTGTTGCCTTTTAAGACAAATCAATTCATTGATTGATACTCAAAATATAGTGTCACAGCTCTAAATAAGCTTGTTAAAAAGGATTATGGTATGAAAACCAGTTACAAACCGAGGGCTCCGCTGATCATTATTATATCAAAACTGTTATCTTGCCTTGTTAGGAATATGTTGAATGTAATCTACCATTCTTCTTATTATATCACTTGGTTTTGTTTTTTTATATCGATGATAAAATCGTTGGCCAGTTTTTTTTTCAGTACTTCAATCGCCTTGGACGCTTGCTGATATCCTCAAATCACTCAACTGTTGAGTTTTGCCTTCCAAATCGTGACATTTTGCCGCATTGCTTCGTAATTTCATCCGCATTTGTGAGTGAGACTCGGGCGAATATTTCTTAATATAGATTTAAAGTAACAATTATGAGTAACGGAATCTCACTGTCAGTCAGCCGTTCCTCATTATAAGCGATCATTTTTGTGGAGTATAACTGCAAAATGTTGATCGTGCCACTCATTTTGGTTCTATTTTTCTACCGCGAAAAAAGGATTGCACTTATGTGCTAATACTTTTAATCACTATAATTTCAACAGACAAGGGAGACTCTAGTTTTAAATTTTCAAAAACTTATCAAAAGATTCAGAAATTCATTGAGCATACGCGTTATCTATCATAAGAGTTTTTTGTGTTTTGTTTTTACTATATTTGTAATGTTTTTATTTTTTCGTTGTGATCGGTGAGTTTGACCAAGGATTCTTAACAAAAAAAAAACAACAACTTGCTAACAAGTCTGCCGAACCTAGCACTCAATCAATTAATTTCAACTGAAACGCCAATTCCACAGCACTTTGAGACTTGACATCGATTTCGGGTTTGATGCGTCAAATGAACACCGTGTCAGGTCAAGCTCTACTATAATACCTGCTAATGTATTGACTGGAAATGAAGTGCGTTCAAGAAAGCGTAATAAAATTATTCAAAAATCGAAATATTTTATAGAAAATGATATCGCTTGGTCTTGAATAATGTTCACACGTGTGCTGTCTAATTTTCTTCATTCTCTCAAGCGCTGAAACTCTCATTCAAAGTGTAACCATAAAAAATACCGATGAATTTCCTCTCCTCTGCCTTTCATTACCTTTCTCTTTGAAAACTTACAACATGTAATTAAACTTATAACTTATAATATACAAACTTTGAAAGTTCACATAGTCTCACCTATCAATTTCATATTGTTATCCATATCTCTGTTTTGAAGGCACGTATAAACTGTCCACAGTGGGTCCGTTTCCCTCCCTTCTGATCCCCATTCAGAGAGAAGCAACCCGTTGTAGAATGTTGTGGGTATAAAGCTTGCAGCGGCCTGAGCTTGGAACCCTAAGGCTAATTGGTTCTGGGATCTACTCTCCACTAATTTAAGCTGTTTGTGTACAAGAAAGACATTAAAAAAGTGACTAGACAAAAAGGCAAAATAGTCGGACAGCGCATGCGTGTAAGCAGCAGCAACCGTCTGTGAAACCGTTTGGAAATCTAGGCACACGTCACTGGCCGTGCCCAACGGACAAAAAGCCTGGTGTAAGAGGTCTCTCGCCTGGGAAGAAACGTTCTCAGCACAAGAGTGAATTAGATAAATGACCCCACATGCGGCCAGACTGAGATCGAGGCTTGCTCTCCGTCCAGCACCATCACTTCCGGGGCATATTTCACTCGCCCACAGACGACATGTCTTAGAAAGTTGAGAGTCATGTGAGGTTAAGGACGAACCTCCCAGCAAAGAGGCATTGCTTAGCGCGGAGTAAAGCGCCCTCATCTCCGCAGGAGAGAAGCTTCCTGACGGAGAGGTGGCATTCTGTAATGTCTCGCTATATTGTGCCGCCGACTGGTTGTAAAGCCATGTCCCAAAGGCAAACGTCGCAAGCTCGGGGTAAGAGCTTGCCAGGAGTGAGCTCGTTGGGGCAGACCGGAAATCTCCCATGGCGGTAGCTAGCGTATTGTTGAGAGTCCACGGCGCCACATCTCCCGCTCCAGTTACCTGCTGCAATAGGCCCGACGTGTAGATGTATATTGAATGCAAGGCTAGTAGTTCCTCCCCGCCAGAATTACTCACTGCCCGGATGTACCAAGGACTAAGAATTGTCAACTGCAAAAAAAATTTTTTTTTTTAATTTAAAACTGACAAAGGAATCATAGAGATTATAAAACATTTGTCTTGTCCCTAAAGAAGCAAAAATACAAAAATAAAAAAAACTTTTCACATGACAATACTAATGTTCTTTTTTTGTTGTTGTTTTTTTTTTTTTTTACATTACTTCTCCTTTTCTATAGTTGCCTTAATTATGACTCTTCTATTGTTAGTATTACAATAATAACTACTATTTCTCCTTCGCCTTCTTCTTCCTCTTGTTGTTGTTGTTGTTGTTGTTGTTGTTGTTGTTGTTGTTGTTGTAGTTCTTCTTCTTCTTCTTCTTCTTCTTCTTCTTCTTCTTCTTCTTCTTCTTCTTCTTCTTCTTCTTCTTCTTCTTCTTCTTCTTCTTCTTATATTATTATTATTATTATTATTATTATTATTATTATTATTATTATTATTATTATTATTATTATTATTATTATTATTATTATTATTATTATTATTATTATTATTATTATTATTATTATTATTATTATTATTATTATTATTATTGTTGTTGTTTTTGTTTTTGTTGCTGTTGTTGCTCTTCTTTTTCTTCTTCTTCTCCTTCTTTTTCTTCTTCTTCTTCTTCTTCTTCTTCTTCTTCTTCTTCTTCTTCTTCTTCTTCTTCTTCTTCTTCTTCTTCTTCTTCTTCTTCTTCTTCTTCTTCTTCTTCTTCTTCTTCTTCTTCTTTTTCTTCTTCTTCTTCTTCTTCTTCTTCTTCTTCTTCTTCTTCTTCTTCTTCTTCTTCTTCTTCTTCTTCTTCTTCTTCTTCTTCTTCTTCTTCTTCTTCTTCTTCTTCTTCTTCTTCTTCTTATTATTATTATTATTATTATTATTATTATTATTATTATTATTATTATTATTATTATTATTATTATTATTATTATTATTATTATTATTATTATTATTATTATTATTGTTATTATTGAGGCATAGACAGTTTCTTCCTAGATGTTGTGCAAATGTTGGCGCTTCCGGATTGAATCTTTCTCTCTGATGCAATTCGGATTTTATCAATCAAGATCTCTCTTAAGAAACACCTTGCCATAAGTTTGTCTATTACTACTACTACTACTACTACTACAACTACTACTACTGCTACTGATGTTGCTGCTGCTGCTACTGCTACTACTACTACTGCTACTACAACTACTATAAAAACCCTGCTGCTGCTTCTGTTGCTACTACTACTTCAACTGCAACTACTATGAGTACTACTACTACTACTTCTACTACTACTACTACTACTACTACTACTACTACTACTACTACTACTACTACTACTACTACTACTACTACTACTACTACTGTTACTAGTAGTAGTACTGCTGCTGCTGTTGCTACTTTTACCTCAACTAGCACTTTAATTGTTCTAGGAACTTTTTAAAAGGAGATTATTATTTATTTGGCTGCTACCTTCATTGTAGCGCTACTCATTTAGCCAAAATAGAAATAGAAGTTAAAAAATAAAAAAGTACTTGAAGAAGAATAAAAGAAATTGTTATTATCGTCTGTAAGGATGCGGAGATATCGATGTGTGTGTGTGTTTGTTTGCTTTGTTTTGTTTTGTTTATGTGTTGTTGTTTTTTTTTGGGGGGGAGGGGGGGATAGAAGTGAAGAGAGTGTTGTGTTTAGAGAAGAATATTGAAGTGAAAAAAAGAGAAAAGTTAGAAAAAGTGACGGGAAGAGAGAAAAGAAGAGAGAGAGAGAGAGAGAGAGAGAGAGAGAGAGAGAGAGAGAGAGAGAGAGAGAGAGAGAGAGAGAGAGAGAGAGAGAGAGAAAAGGGTGGGGGTTAGAGAGTGGTTGTCTTGCGCCTGGGATTGACAAATTTTTTTTCCATCAAACCAAAATAAACTATTGGAAATATCCCTGGTAGCTGAGCCCTGTCATTCAGATTTATTGACCTTCCAATGGAATCAATGAGGAACTCTGCATGTCAGAGGTAATCAAGCAATTTTCTGGTTGATTGATCACAGCGATAAAAGCAAATTGTTTATTACGAAAAGGATGGCAACCATGAAATTGACTTCATCTGTAGGAATGCAAAGTGTGTATCGCAGAGCGGAAAAGAATTTGTTCAGTGGGTTGAAAAAGTGTTTTCTTTATAATGGCTCAGAATACATTAATGCATCTCTACATTTTTTGTTAGGGATAGAGGCAAATTGATGTTGGTTAAGAGAAGTATAAATTTAAACCTAATTAGTACTAAACAATTTTTTTCAATACAATTTCTTCTTTAGTATACGTTTGAAGAGATGTTTATGACTGCAGCTACAACACTTTTTGCCTGACAAGAATTTTGTTAAATTTTGCTTCGACTTCTAACAGATGAGCATGAAAGAAAATCTCTTTGCGAGATCTTTTTATCTCCATCAGAGCGAAAAGCATGAAAACTTTTGATAGTGGAACATGTAGTAAACATAACCCAAAAAACATCATTTAAAAACCGCTGGAAGCTTCCTAATTAACTAATATTTACTGATAATGTTTGAAACATTATGAATCCTTTCAAACGAGGATTATATCCTCATTAAAGCCCCAAGCCCTGTTATTTTTAACAATTAGAAAAGCTTCAAGAAAGCACTTGCAGCATTAATTAAATTGTTTTTTTCCATTAAAATAACTTCTTAATCTTAATAAAAGCGTTAAAGAATTCACAAAATCGTATCGGTTTGTCTTTGCTTTGGACTCTTTTAAAATTCTATGATTAACTTAAAAAGAGTTGAAACAATAATAAAATTAAGCTCAATGATAATAAAAATGGATAAGTCCTAGGGGATCATTTAAAAACCCTTTTCTGAAAAAGTCTCACTTAGATATCTTTATGAATGAAAGTAGTGTTCCATTATACATAAAAAACGGTAAATACTGGCAAACTTAACATCTATTAAAAAATATTGCTTGATCAAACCAAGATTGAACATTCAAATTTCCTTTGAAAATATCCCTGCTCAATCTTAACTATCTTTAAAGTGTTACTGCATGTGTTTGGCATTTCGATGAAATTGCTAAAGCTATGCTGCAGTTAAAATGCTGTTGTAGTGTTTGAGGGTTTGATTAACCGGCTCCAGCTAAACTGCCCTAAAAATATTACTGCAATGATTGAGATTTCGATAAATCTGCTCAAAGTAAACTGCCGTTAAAATACTTATGCAGTGTCTAGGATTTTGATGAATCTGCTCAAAGTAAACTGCCGTTAAAATGCTACCGCATGTTTGGGATTTTGATGAATCTGCTCAAGCTGAAGTGCCGTTAAAAAGCTATTTCAAGTGCTTGGAATTTCAATAAAACTACTGGAGCTAAGTTGCCTTTAAAATACTACTGTAGTGTTTGGGATTTCATGAATCTGTTCTAATGTAGTGATCTCACCGTGTCGTCATCTTTACAAGTTGGACACTCAACGTCTGTGCTGGCTGCATCAAACACGTAGCGACGTCGCAGACGGTAGCTCACTTGCGGCCCGTTAAAGTTCACATCATACTTGCTCTCACGCGCCATGTACACATACGGGCCTCGCTGGGCAAACTTAACAAAATGGAATAAAATATTGACCATTAACGTGAAACATTCAAACTTCATAACGTTAAAACAATTTACACAGGCTGGAGGGAATTTGTTTCATTATTAATATAACAGTCAATTTTATCTTATCTTAAAAATTTCGGATACGTAGAGATACCTAATCGAACATTGTAGAAATAATTTAGCTCTAATCTTATAACTTTCCAAGAGAATTTTGTCTTTATTTGATTTATGTCTTTTATAGTCTGCAAGAAAGACGGAAGTCACTCTTCCGCCCATTTGCTTCATGTCCGACCTTAAGGTAATGTTGGTGGTCTGCCTAAATCTAAAGGGAAAAAGAAAAATGTGAAAAATTACAATTTGCAAGAGCCTTTCTCTTTCAATTTCCGAAGTCTTTGGGGAAGTTATACTCTGAATTCCAAAGGTTTTAAGATGCTTTGAAAAATTTATATCAAGTAATGCAGTCTCGAACCAGAAAATTCATGATGAAGTTGATCTAGTTATAATTCTGTTTTCCTCAAATATTGAAGTGCGAGGTTTTATCGCAAAACAATATGAATAACTAAATATAATCATTGGATAACTTCTCACCCTGGGCGTTTCAGAATTATAGAGGAACCCATCCGGATTGAGGAGGGTCCAGTAGAATATTCTGACCAGTCGTGTCCACTGTGAACCATCAACCTGTGGAGTAAAATAAAACATAAATAAAATGAAAGCTTTGCGTGTATTTTGTCCCTGGAGTTTTATTCCTGTTTTTTTTAAATGTGTCGTGCGTGGGTTTTACTTCTCAGTTTCTTCCCATTTGGCCATGAATATTGACAACCCAAGGAGTTGTTCTGGTTCCATTGTGCCGTCCTTTCATTGATGTAATTATTTATAGAAAACAAGAAAAAAAAGAACCCTTCCGAAATTTAGTATAGCTGATCGAAACTAAGATACTTGGAGTTTGAGGAAGAAAAGCAGATCATATTTCTCTTCCAGAATCAAAAATGCTTGTTCAAACGTCATATTCAAAGTGTTAAACGATTTTGAATCTTGAAAATATTAAATAAGTTGAGCAGACGAGAATAAGACAAGCTTCAACAGAGAAAAAAAATCTTTTACATGGTTTTGTTCGTCTATCTAAATAAGCTTTCATGTGTGAAATCAGCCTGAAAGAATAGCCGCCATGCGTGAAAAATAGACATGTTAATATCGAAAATGATATATGAGTTTGTTATTCTATCACCGTGAAATGGAGTATTAAGTGGTTTTGCTCTACTGAATGTGGATAATGTTGCTGTTTTTTTGTTTTTTTTTAATTCGCTCAGACCCAGGCAATAATTCCTAGAGAGAATTTCAAAGTTAGATGCGCATTTTTCATAACAGTGCATTAAGTCCTCGGAAAATCATCATACAATATCTTGAACAGCATTTAGATTTATTATAAAGAGTAAAACTAATTTACAAAAACGAGTAAACAAAAAAACATCCAGGCTTCGACCTAAATTTTAACGTAAATCCTAATTTAAAACTAATTTTATGGTTACAACCCTTACCATTAAGAAATCAACACAGCCTGAATGAGATGGAAAATTTTGCTATTATACAATGTTGCTAATAAAGTAATGACATTTTGTAAAGAAAAAGAAATAATAGCAATAAAAGGCCATTTCGATAATGACTCAGTCTTTTTTGTTAGCCGATGTAATAATTTTGTAAATTTTAGTAATTGGAAATCTTTTTTACAAGACAATCGAGCGCCCTACCCTACATGACCTTAGAGAAACAAGAAAGATTTCAGTTAAAGAATTTGTGTCAGCCTGAAGCTGGAAGACAATCTAATCAATATCAACAATAATGACAACTTTCCAACGGGCATGAAATATAATTTTAGATCAGTCAGTGAGAGAGAAATAGAGACAGAGAGAGAGAGAGAGAGAGAGAGAGAGAGAGAGAGAGAGAGAGAGAGAGAGACAGAGAGAGAGAGAGAGACAGAGAGTTTCTTGTTTTAGTTGTAAAATCGAGTTGAATGTACAATATGCAGCTTACACGAGCACAGTCATGCATGCGTCAATGAAAGGTGATCAAACGCAAAGAACAATGTTCAAATCTGTGATAATATTGGATGCCGAAGAAGAAACAATTTAAACAGCCTGAGAACATGACTGTCAGAAACGTTTCTTGGGTACGCCAGGTAAAGGGAGGGCGGTGAAGTCAGACAGGTGTTCGTCCTTACACCGCTATACATTATACATTAATGATTTCGTTGGGTCTCGTTTTCAAAAATATACACGCAGCGTCTGCAATATTTGCTGGCATCAAATCGAAGGGACTGCGCTCGGCACGAACTTTTCTTTACTTTTATTTCGGGGATTGTAATATTAAATCTATCATTTTTACAGGAAGGCTTGTGTGCAGCCAGGACAAACAGTAGATAAAATTATGCCTCACTATACTGGCGGGAGGAGAGTGTAGCTCGTGGTGGAGACAGAAGTGTTCCTCACAGACAGAGAGGCCAAGTAGTACATTCGTGACGGCGGATATTGATAATATTTCATGGCGTCTCCTCCGGGCGACAGCGAGGAAACGTTTATAAAATATTGCCTATAGAAAAGCCGACTTTAAATGGATTTTAAAGGGAAACAACTTTAACATAAAGCACCAAAAGATTGCATCTTGAATTCATTTTAAACTCATTTGTTCGCAAATATTCAACGCTGTACTTGAACCTTTTTTCCCTTCGTTTTTTTCCACGTAAAGCCACGTCCTTTTTTTTTTTACTGTTTATCTTTATTCCAGTAGGACACAAGGATCCTATTCCATCTATTGCTCTCTTTTAGCTTTCTCTCATAAACTTTCCAATTAACGTTTTTTAATGCTCAGGATTTGTTAAAGCATTGAATTTCAAAACTTTGGAGCTTTCATTCATAGTGGAGAATGAAACATTCAAATAGAGACATCTTTGCGTTTATTTTTAAGGATGAATATGATGGTTTGTGATTTATGTGTGTGTGTGTGTGTCTTTGTTTTTCATATGCAATGTTTTTTTCAATGAAGTGGAAGCCTCTCATGATGAGGTTTGTCTATCAATTATATTATACATGCGCAAAGTAAAGGGCGAAAAATCATCTTGTTTGGTTTAGAGATATAAATACCTGATCAGTAAGTAATTTCGTATTTTGAACAATTTAGTTAAAAGTATTTATTCTACTTTTCTCAGCCCAAGATGGCAGGAAAAAGCATATATGTTTTTTTTCTGCATAAAAACAATTTTATTGCGAATATGCTGCGGAAAGTAACCTTCGCTTCTTCTACTACATCAGTGTAATTTACAATACAAATTTATCACGATTTAATAAAATATCGTTCACGCATTTTTTTCCTTCTCCGAATGCAGCTTAAACTAAAGAGGCAGCTTTTAAAATTAAAACCTGGAATTTACAAATGACTACAGAGGTTGATCCCTGAGCAACATTACAAAATAGCATGATATTATAGAATAAAAAACAAATGCTAAACTCTTGGGCAACTATAATTATATAAGTCCAAGTATCCGTTGTATACACGGGTGAAAGATGGAATAAAATAACATAAGGTGTAAACAATCACCCAACTTGGACTTATATGGACAAAGAGCACAAAATTTAAAATTACATTTAAACGTTTCGCCTAAAATTGGCTTCAGTATAGACTAGTGACATTACAAAGAATGAGGAATGTGAAAATAGGGAATGTGAAAATGCCATGAGGTGATAGATGAAAATGGAAGGGTTGCCGTGAGTTTTACGCACTACTTTGCGCATGACTAAAGCTTTCTTTATATCCTTTACCGGACTTAGAGAAATTTTGGAGAAGTCAAACAATTTAAAACTATTATTTTACTTTTTCTTTATCAACTGATTTCTCAACGAGGGCGAGAACAAAAGCCAAAAGCATTTATGGTCCAGCAGAGTAACCTCCAAAAGGGAAGGAACTCTGAAAAAGGAGTGAAATACTCTATGGATTAAAAGGTAATGATTTTTGGCGGATAATTTTTGGGCTGGCTAAATCAGAACTAAAAGAATCGATATCGTTCCCCCAAGACCTTTCTCCTGCCAAATTGGCATTTTATGTTGATTCAGTATCGGATTTCTCAAGGCCCTTCTATTGTTTTATCTGATCGTGATTTTTTAGTCTGGTGGTCATTTTTGTGAAGAGTTAAAAGAGTAAGTCCCTGTAAGGAAATTTTCAGCCCAAAAGGTGTTTGAAAAGATAGTCCGCAGGTTCTTTAGAAAAAGATTTACGCAGATAAAAAATCTACATGGGAATATCAATTTTCGATTTTGTTTTTTCGATTTTCTATAAATGTTTTAAAATGAAAGATAGTAGTTGGTCTGATCTTTTTAAGACGTGCGTCAGTTCTACGAGTGAATTACAGATAAAATCAGTTCTTGGGTAGTTTTGCGAGATATTTTGAAAAATCCAATCAATTGACAGATACAATGCACAGTTGAATCTCGAATAAACTTTATTGTGGTGAGCACTGAAAAAACATATTTATCAAGAATGTAAAAACGTTCTTTTTGTATCAAATTTAGCAAGTTAATGATATGCTCCAAACATTGAGCAAATATTTTCATAAAAGCCACGGATATGGTCAAACTGCCCCAGCGATAAATCAACGAATTCCATTTTCAGTAGCGAGTATTTTAAATAAATTGAAGTACAAAATAACGACTTCCTTGTTGCATCATTAGATCACGATATTGCCCTTGCTTGTTATGCTTTTAACATGTTTTTCCTCGTTAATAGTGCAGAAAACAGGTTAAGAAAAACTGTGTAAATCAAATCAATCTAAAAACCCATTTAACCATCGTTTGCTCAGAGGCATGCGACAAAAGCTTTCAAAACAATTATGCCCGACCGCCGCTTGCACACTGTGACTTCATGTTAAAGCTGAATGTGATTAAGTCAACATTCAAATTAAATCTAACCTTGTTCGTCGTGCCACTCAAGAGCTTTTGTGATTTAAACGAGATAAAGTAAAAAAAACAAAAAAACCCGGATAATGCTACTGGTCAACTCTAGAAATAGCTTTGGCCTGGATTTCATGTCTTTACCTTAACCCTACTTTTCCGCTTCAGATTGAGCTGCTGTAATTGATCTTATTTATGTTTGGATTTTATATTTTTCTTGTTATTTGTTTATTTTATTTTTTGCGTTTTGTTTTTTAGTAATTGCTATTCAAAACGACCATGCGCTGTAACAAATGATTTTGTTTTTAAGACAGAAAAAACTGCAAGCAAAATAACAAAGCCCGATTTTTATTACTTTGAATGTTAACAGATTTCTTGCTCAATTGAGCGAGAAAGTAAGGAAAGAAATTTTTTTTTTATTTTTAATAAGGAATTGGTTGAAGTGATTTTACAATAGTAAATGAAGTAGAATTTAGCCTGGAAAAAAAATATAAAATTGAGTTGATAGTTGAACAGTCAATGAACAGGTAGATAGACAAATAAAAAGAATTAAATTGAAAAGATAGATAAGAAAATTACATTAGTAATAGAGATAGCCACACAGCCAGATGTATGAATGGATGGTTGGGCAGTTTGATAGAAGGATAGATGAATAAATAAATAGATGAATGGAATGATAGATAATTTGTTGTTTTATGTAGCCCGTTCAGTACACAGAAACCTGTAGCCTTCTTGCATATCAAACTATTAAGTCCTCCTCGAGCAGCGCGACATTGAAAAGAATTGGCCAAAAACTCAACTAGAGCGATGTGGGGCTTGAACTTGCTGAAATCAGGGCGGACGTTCCAACCCCACATCCACCGACAGACCGGGATAGATAGATGACTAGATAAAAAGATAAATACTAATAAGCTAGATAGATAGTCAGCCGAGCAGATGGCTAGGAAGTTAGTAAGATATAGAGATAGATCGGTACACGAGTAGACAAAGAGTTGGATGGAAAGATAGAAGTATAGATCGATAGATGGATAGATAAACACATTTTGGCGAATATTTTATTGATCTATTGTTAAAAAAAAATAATTTCGCAATTTAGTGACGGTCGTGCAAGTTATGGAATTGACCCATTGATTGAACGAGTGCTTCATCTGAATTATTGATTCTTTGATTAGGTCAATAGTTAAAAGATAGCTTTCACTGATATGTGTGTGTGTGTGTATGTGGCGAAGGTGTCTTTTCAATTTTTTTTATCTTTTTTTAAACTTCGTAAGTTCAAAACTGACATCAACAATAGAATGTTTAAACAGTGTGCTTGAAAATGGAAAAAGCGAGAAGTATATTGAAACACACTTTAACTATATTTAACAAAAATTACATAATTATGTCGAAACTTAAAATGTTTTTATCAATCCTGATAGAGAAATGATTCCTGCAGATTGCTTTTAACTTTTACCCGCACGGATGATTGATTTTTTTTAGAGCTTACTCCAGTGAGGTTTTTTTTTTTCACTTCAATGAATTAAGTAAAGAAGAAGTAAATAACCTGCTGTATTTTTCAAAATATTATTGTACTTAATCGATTAAAGTCCCCACCCTCCTTCCCCTCTCATTTTTACCATCCTTAATCCAAGCAACATCACTGTTATCAAAATCATGATCCACATTATCATCATCATCATTATCATCATCATCATCATCATCATCATCATCATCACCATCATCATCATCATCATCATCATCATCTTCATCATCATCAACATCACCGCCATTGCTGTCATAACCATTACCATCTTCGATATCTTCATAACCAGCAGCAGCAATGGAAGCATCAGCATTTCATAAATCAAATAATAAGATGTATAACTTTATACGTTATATTTGCACTTTATAAATGGAAAAGATGAAATGAATTTGATGGAATGGCTTTTTCATGATGTCCGGACAGTGAAAACCGTTCAAGTTCATCTTTGAAATGGGAAAAAATTAGGGTCAAGTTCAATAACCTGATCAAATTGCCAAGCCTATCCATTGGGGGATCGGGTTGATTTGTGTGCGGTAATGACATGAACCATTAGCTCCAGAGCATTTCCCACCCCAAGTGCAAACTGCCATGACCCTGATAGGTCGTGATTCCATTAATGTTTGTTCCGGTAGCTTGAATTCAGTTCCTGAGAGGGGTGGGTCTAGAGAAGGAAAGGTGACGTGAGTTGGCAGGAAATTATGTCGATATATTCAGTGTGGCATGAAGCTCCGCGCTAGGGGCGAATGGCTAGATTTTGCTATGTTGTGCACTGAAACGGATTACGAGAAGAAAAAAAAAGGGTGGAAGAGAGAAAATGTTTTGATTCACGCCTAAATGGTATGATTGAATTATTTCATTTCACGAAGTCCTTTCAAAATATTGTCCGGTTATCAGTATATTGACATTTTTTCCTTTAAATCTAGGAGTGGCACACACAAAGAGCCACGGGCAATGATGTCGAAATAGATCGAAAGGGAAAGTGCGATTGAAAAAGAAACAGAAGAAGAAGAAGAAGAAGAAGAAGAAGAAGAAGAAGAAGAAGAAGAAGAAGAAGAAGAAGAAGAAGAAGAAGAAGAAGAAGAAGAAGAAGAAGAAGAAGAAGATGATGATGATGATGATAGTGATGGTGATGGTGATGAAGAAGAAGAGGAAGACGAAAAAGAAGAAGAAGAAGAAGAAGAAGAAGAAGAAGAAGAAGAAGAACAACAACAACAACAACAACAACAACAACGAAAACGAAAACAACAAAAACAACAACAACAACAACAACAACAACAACAACAACAACAACAACAACAACAACAACAACAATAACAACAAAACAACAAGAACAACAATAACAAGAAAAAGAAGATGGTGAAAAATGAATGTGGATTTCTAGTATACTTTGTATGTTGTTGTTTTTTTCTCTTTTCATGTTCTTGATGCAAGCAAGTGACATCACACGATATTCTCAACTCTACAAGGATTCAATTTTGCAAACTTAACTTTTTAGATTGATGACAAATAACTTTATTGTATGTTTTTGAAAAGATATTGAGATTCTTTTGTTTATGCATGTTATATTTTGAACATTGCCGGCTACTATCTTATCTCCTACCATAAGAAATTAATTGTTTTTAAAATATGAATATCAAACGATGAATACAACCAGAAGTGAAAAATCAGTTGCTCTATAAATTTTATGGGAGGCAGGATCTAAAAAAAAAAAACATTAACGAACGCTAAAGCCTACCTATTTTCGATGTAAAATTATTTTTTGTCTCAAAACTGACTAAGCTATATTAAGCTTTTCATGAAAGATAAAATACGTATTTTACTATTATTTTCTTCCCCATTTTCTTTACTCCGATGTAAATCATTAGGAGGATGAGAATATACATTTCACACTGTTCCCATGTAAGAGGTTGATACATTCTTAGCCGAGTTCTTGTCGCCTTATTATCATACATCAGCAACATCATTTTATTGACGCAATGGTCGTTAACCTTACCAAATTTTCTTTTGAGACAAGTAAAGAAAACTAGAAATTGAACAAAATGAAAATTATGTAGATAGACCGCCCGTTGAGGTCAGTCATTCGTAAGATCAATCGTAACTAGAAAGTGAAGAAAAATGGTCTGTGAACTATCGATTCATATCCCCGGTGGCTGCGTTTGTATTACTCAGAACGAAACTGTTTCGTTGAAGACTAATTCCATTAATTTTTTTTCAGGCTGAGCGATTAGAAAAATTTTTTCCGGTTTTTTGAACATAATAATAATTTTGTAATTGACTTGTTTTATAAAATATTTTTGGGTATTTTCAGAGCAAGTGACCTCTTATATGCTGGCTGATAAATAAAAAAGTGAGAAAGTAATCGCTTTTTTTTTAGAAAAGAAACTACGGTACTTTCTATTACCTTTATCTTCGACTTTGATGAATTAATAATTGGCAAGTTTTGTAAAATCGAAAACGTTTTACAAATGGTTTTTTGACATGCACAATCATATAGATTAAAATAGATGGGCCGGTTGGGACTCACTTAAGGAAGAAAATTTTTAGGCACTTTGCCTCAAAGCCTCCCTCCTAATAATCGTGGAAAATTGTTGAAGAAATTATAGACTTTTCTTATTTCTCCTATATTACACTGACGTTACATTCAGAATTAAGCTAAATTTTAAGGTTTGATTTTTCAAATAAGATAAAAAAAAATTTGAGCTTGCTCTATCGATTTTGACATAATTAGGAACGTAGATAGATAGATAGACAGGTGGTAGATAAGATATTCGATTGATTGTTCACAATCTATTTTGGTACATCGATGAACAAATGGAAAGATGTGTAACAGGTTATATAATAATGTTAATGAAATTTCAAATAATATCGTGTGGGAGAAAAGAAAAAGAAGGGAAAGGAGAGAGAGAGAGAGAGAGAGAGAGAGAGAGAGAGAGAGAGAGAGAGAGAGAGAGAGAGAGACAGAGAGAGAGACACAGAGAGAGACAGAGAGAGAGAGAGAGAGAGAGAGAGAGAGAGAGAGAGAGAGAGAGAGAGAGAGAGAGAGAGAGAGAGAGAGAGAGAGAGAGAGAGAGAGAGAGAGAGAGAGAGAGAGAGAGAGAGAGAGAGAGAGAGAGAGAGTTTTCATGGTTATACAATCGGCTTAATGGTTTTTTCCTGAGTGAGTGAAGGATTCGAATACCACTGGCTTAGGCAAATCGGCACGTTGCACTTTTGCAGCGTTTATTCATTTCGCCTGGATCCTCATCACCTGAGATAACAACGTGAGAACAGTGATTGATATGAACGTCATCTCTCGGATCGATTGCGCTGACATTATAACATCAATGCAATCTATATCGGAGTTGCGTTTTCTCGCGGGTGGTTTTTATTTTATTGTTTTTTTTTAAGAAGGTCGAGCAATAGGGTGGAAAGAAAAGAGCGCAAAACACTGCCTATGGAATTTCCATCTCGCATCGGATAAATGAATGGTAAGCTGAGAGAGAGAGGGGATGGGAGGGAGGGGGGGAAGGGGGATAATTAAACATACAGAGAAAAAGAGAGGAAATGGGGAGATAAAAAGATATTTAAGATACGCAAAGAGAGAAAAGGTAGTGAAGATATATAGACACATTGTCTGTCAAGATATTAGGACATAGATTATATAGGCTTCGTGCACATGACGTTAGACTTTTGTAAACGACATAGAAGACTACTTCAGGAAGAATTAAATGTATATATATAAGTCACTTAAACGGAAAATATTTTTAGTTTCCATCTTTTCAATCTAATGCAGTGTGAAGCAGTAATCTGAGATATGGCTTGTTACTTGCTTGAGAATTAAAAAACAAAAGTTTTTCTGTAAATATATATATATATATATATATATATATATATATATATATATGTGAAATTAAACGTAGCAAATTTTTCATCTTCTTTGCTTTGCAGGAGGTATACAACACTCGAAGGTAGATTCTAACTTCATCAATATTTTTTTTTTCGTTACAATCATTTAAGTTATCTAAAATGAAAATGAAAAACCATCATAGACATCGTGTTACTGCTCTGCATATATGTAAGATGCGAAATTTGCACGTAATCTTAACAAAAGTAGGCATAACATCAAGACTGTGTTGATTGTAGGGACGTTCCACAGATTACTCACCCACTGGGGATATTTCCGGTGCCCTTCGTGCACGACGCACTGCTCGTCCTTATTCTGCTGGTACACGTATCTGGGGAACTCTAGGCCCATGATGAGGCCCACTGCGAGAACGAGGACGCCGACGAAGACGATGCCGACCCCTAGGATGTGCGTGCTGACCGTCTTCCCACGGCCGCTGCCGTAACTCGTGTGGCTCAAGTCGTTGCGGTCCTTGAGAGACCACGGTCCGCCGCTGTGACGGTGGTGGCTATGCGCGTTGCTGCTGTGGTTCCCGTTGTGGTTGTTGTGGTTCTGGTGCGTATTGTTGTTGTTATTGATGTTGTTATGGTGATCTGTCAGCCCCGGCGCCATTGTCAACTGGAACGCTCTTCGCATGCTTAGGTCAAAGTGACCGCGGAACTGGGAAACTTGGGGCACGCCCTCATTATATACTGGTGCATCATTTAAAATTTCTGACAATTGTTTGGTTTGCAGGACTTATAAAGCGGAAGCTTTCTCAAAATTTATGTAACAAACCTTACGATTGGATAATCAAAGATAAAACCAGATGACTACTATATCTTAGCGATACGCGGTGTCTTAGTCACTTGTGAGTAACCATTTCGACAATCTCTTCTACTCTGTCAATATTTTAATGATTTCTCTACTAAGTCCATCGTTGTGATAAGTTCATTGACCTCCCAAAAACCAGAAACGTTCTACTGTCATCCGCCACATCTGACAAACAGTGCTGTAGGGAAGAGAGTCGACTGTTCTTCAAGCTGTGTATGTGTATACATGTTGATGCCCTGAGTCGCTGAAAGTTTGACTTGAAACTCCAACTAAAAGGTTTTAATGGATTTTTTGCTGTTTCGCATCAGTTATAGTATAATAAGTGTCGAGAGAAAAATTGTCCGACTTTTTTTTATAATTTGTGTTCACTTTGTAAATGTTTATGTAATTTTCCCGTGACGCACAGACGTGAAGGAAAATCATAAACTGTTGATCTTCCTTTAGCAACGGTTGTCTCTGGGTCTGCAGCTTGTTCCTTTCTCAGTTCCATTGACTGCAATTGATCTGGAAATACACAGATTTGATATCAGACCACGGGATTTCATAACAGGGTTAAAGGTCTAATGAGCAGTTATCTTCACAGCTTTAGTTGTAAGAGGGTGTATTATCTCGTATGTGAAGTATGATAAGCGTGTGAAAAAGAAAAAGATTTGTTTTGGGCTACTTTTTTCATGCTCTTAAAACGGTGTCAGTGAAGGGCCAATGGATATTTACTGACAAGATCCTAAAGGTATAGATCTAAGTCGTTTACAACCAAGTAAGCTTGATCAATTGATATCACAATAATAGCATGACGGGCTTAAGTTGCTCGGTTTTTTTAGATACTGTTAAACAATCAAATAGTGTTGTTGTCAATATCATGTTGTTTACATTGCTATAAATCATCGTTCAAAATGATTCCTTAAATTTTTTTTTATCCAAACGCTTTATATAAAGAACCACGATCTCTTTTATCTACTGCCTATGCTTGAGAAGCAAATATGAGAAAGTTCTTGTTAACACCTTTCTATTGTCTTGCGACCTTTGATGTCCATCGGAATCTGTCGGGAGAGATTTCACATCATCCCTAAATTAACTCAAGCTGAAATCAAACCAGGTCATAACTTGCCAGGCATGCCATCGGCTGTCACTAGTGATTGCCGGACTGTTTACCTCTACGTCAGGAGTGATAAGAATTCCACAAGGTAGTCGTGATGCTATGAGGAGTTATGAGACGTGAGTGCTACTGGCCGGGCCTGAGGTAGAAACGTGGTGAGCAATCGATCGGGCGGCTAAAGTTTATCCTCTATCAGAGTTGTAAGCTGATGCGACTCACGCTGGCACGGCCCGGCTTGGGCAATCTGCGCTCTTGGCGAATGAGGCCAATAGATCATATTATCACATTACCGTAAAAAAAGAGAGTGGGAAGGTGAAAGTAAGGGGAAAAAGAAGAAATATTGAGTTGAATACAAGAGCCGTAATGATATTTTTCATGTCTTCTTCAGGTTTTCAGCCATCCTTTCCAGAGATGACTTTGTTGAACTGAAGACCATTACTATTTAAATTGCATTGAACTGATATAAGTTTGAAAAGAATTTTAAAGATCTAAGAGATTCCACGTTCCTTCTACCATGCTTGCATTTTTGTAATATGCTTACCTACTGTTGGTATGAGCTGTTTTGTTTTTTAATGCAGTTTAAGTATAGGCAAATCATCTGAATCTCCAAACAATTTAAACGGCCATCTTCTATTTTCTTCAAATAAGAAGGACTGTTTAACACAAGGTTGAGCGGCAAAACAAAATCGCAGCTGAAGAAAAAGAGCGTGCGGTAAAACAGAGAAAACTAGATAAATACGCAGATATTTCAAGAGTCCATAGAAAAAACAATGATTTTTCAAATAGTTCAACACATTTGATAATGAAAGGAGACTTTCTTTTACGAAAAATAAGAAAAGAGAAAAACCAAGATATTCAATAGCTAAATAAAAGCTGAAGTGGCTTTGTTAGTCTTCCTTATACTGTCTAACTCTTTCATCTGAATTTGCTTAGAAAAAAAAATAATCCAGTCTATACAAAGTAAATCCAAACAGTAAGTAGCTCACAATTAGTTCTCGAAGTGACGTCGATATTGTCGTTTGTACAAACATAGATGGATCCTCTATATTTAGTTGTGTTTAAAAAAAAAGCAGAGGCGATGGAGAAAAGAAATCAATTTCCATGACAAGCTGAAAATTAGGGGGGAGAGAGAAAGTGAAAGAGAGTGAAAGAGTGGGTAGAGAGAGAGAAGGAGAGGCCGGGGGAGTCAAAATAGCTAAGGATGGCTAAGCCAAACAGACTTAAAGAAACTTGACTGGCATAAAATCTCCTCATATGCTGACCCCATTGAAATCTATTGACACAGAGAGGTTATCAACACATTGATACGTCATTTCCGTCTAGAGTTATTCTTTGCGGATTTCACAATCTTCGAGACTCAGTTTGCTTTGTTTTGAAGTTTATGAACGTGAAAAAAAAACAGTAAAAGGAAAGAAACATGACTTGATAAAATGAACGTTACAGATTTGTCAAACACTGCAAAAAGATAAAAAAAAAATGTGAAAGTCCGTTTTCTGTTTTAGTATTAACTCTAGATAACCAAGATCTTTTTTCATTTTAAAAACATAGATAAAAGATAGAGGTAAAGAGGATAGTAAATATCCCTCATTTGGGCCATTTGCAACACCTTATATCTAATCTTTCAAAGCCTTCTGTTATATGCTTCAACAGTTTGTTTTTAGCTCATTTACCATAATAAAATTCTTTGTTAAGATCTTTCTTGTTACGATTTTTTGGGGGGTCTCATAAGATGATAAGCACAGCAATAAAACTTCTTAATAGTTGCATCATTGAATCTTTTAGTGTCGCAGCTCGAAAAGGAATTTCCACATCAAATATTACAGGAGTCCAATGTTCGTTTGAAAGTCCAGTCTGATCTCTAAGACTTAGTAAATCCATTTCTCCGCTCATAAAGCTCAATAGCTTCCATTTTTCATGATTAAGAATAATGAAGATGATTTCAATACCAACTAGCTAGTTATGCGGTAAAAGCCTGGTGTTGTACCAGAACAATAAACTGGTTTTCTTCACACATATGCTCATACAGATCCTTTCAATTTATAGACCTGCTTTACCTAACAGTCATACCTTTGATGAAGACAATGTGAGTGGTTGTATGTGTGAGAAGTTTCTTAATCAAGGGAAATCCTGAGTTGCGTACATTAAGATTAGTGTAACATCTATCTAGTAAGTTATAAGCACAATAATACAGCCATAGATAACTGTCGAAAGAGCTGACCCTCTTCTGTCTAAAATTGTGTATATTTATCCTTATAATAATTATTCGAAAACTTGCCGTGTTGCTGTGGACATCGTTAGCGAGGTGACTATGCTTGACATCGAGTGAAAAGCTAGAAGAGATACAAGCGGACAGCAAGCCCTCGTGAAACTCGAAATGTCACCTCTTTAAAACAAAACAAAACAAAGAAATAAAAGAATTATTTCCGAAAAGTTTGGAAAACTGTTTTATACCATCCACATTTCTTTCGGACCAAAAAAACATTAAAATCATGGCCTACCAGAGATGGAACCTGTATTTGATGCCAAATCTCTTCAGCATTGAAAAGAAAAAATACTTTTATAGCCAAAACACAGTCAGTATTCAAAGTTTCATTTGCTTTTTTATGAAATAAATAGGGCAATGATTTGTCCATTCCCATTTTTTCTAATTTAATTTTAAAGTTTGGACCAAACGAACGCTAGATTGAAACACATCACTTTTATTCGTTAACAGTTACCAATATTAAGAAATTTTGCGCATGATTTAAATTTCCAAAACAATTCAAGTATAAAATACTAATGCACACATTTTCCTGGTAGTATTCAACGCATATATAATTAATGATTAACTTCAATAATTTTTTTTTCTCCATCATCAAAAACGTAAGTGCAGGCGGAGATAAACAATTCAATAAATTTATATTTTGCTACGCATATTATCATAACGTCAATTATATCAATTTGATCATCATTTGTTCAATTACACTTAGAATATGGGAGAATTTTGCTTTCTTGAAACTAAAAAGAATTTCAGCAGATTTATCATATCCACGTCAATTTAAGGATATAAGCAAAAGACGTTGCCAAATTCATCTATAGGTGCGAACTGCCCTATGAGGACACAACAAAAGACAAAGAGACAACCAAGCAGAGATAAAGGCAGCCATGTGGAGATAGAAATAGCCTTGTACGGATAGCGACAGCTTTGTAGGGATAGAGACAACCTTGTAGGGATAGAAAGAGCCTTGCAGTGATAAAGACAGCCTTGCAGAGATCGGGACAGCGATGTAGGGATACAGACAGCCTTGTAGGGATAGCGACATCCTTGCAGAGATAAAGATAGCCTTCTAAGGATAGAGACAGCCTTGTAGGGATAGAAACAGTTTGCAGAGATAAAGACAGCCTTGCAGAGATAGAGACAGTCTTGTAGGGATACAGACAACATTGCAGAGATAAAGACAGCCTTGAAGGGATAGCGGCAGCCTTGTAGAGATGAAGACAGCCTTGTAAAGATAGTGACAGCCTTGAGGGATAAAGACAGCCTTTTAGGGATAGAGACAGCCTTTCAGGGATAGAGATAGACTTGCAGAGATAAAGATAGCCTGCCTTTTAGGGATAGAGACAGCCTTCCCTTGTAGGAATGGAGGCAGCCTTGCAGAGATATAGACAGACTTGCAGGGATAGAGGCAACCTTGCAGAAATAACGACAGCCTTGCAGAGATAAAGACAGCCTTGCGGGGATAGAGACAACCTTGCAGTGATAAAAACAACTTTGCAAAGATAAAGAAAAACTTTGCCGGCAGTAAGACAACTTAGCAGATGCAGGGTTAGTGAAAACCTTTCAGGATAGAGACAAGTAGAAATCCAAGATTCAATCTTGATGTCGCTTCACCACCAAGTTTGTCTTTTCACCGATTTGCATGAAAACTAACATTTATCTTTAGATCCTATACGTTCTAGATGTTTTTTTTACCTCGTTTTATTACACTAGCTGCTTTTCCTCCCCTCAAAATCATTCCTAATTTGTAATACGGTGCTTTTGGGACTATGTTTTGTGATCAGGACAGTTAAAAATTCTAATCATGTCACGATCAGAAGGTGTAACCCATAAATAATAGCTTCTACTGCCTCGAAAGAAACAGCCATATATAAGGATTTCCACACAGCTTTGTGCTTCTCAGGAAACAGATGGATGGACATTTCTACTATAATAGACTGGCTAGATTTAGAATGGGATTAGTCTCGAGGCGTCAGGAAATAATGGTTCTGGACTTTTCAATGCATTGCCCGAGATCAGTTTTGAAGGGATAATCACATATAATAAAAGTATCGGTTATATCTAAGCTCTGCCTGTATCATTCATCAAATACTAATTTATTCTGACATTCACGACAGTTTCGTTGCTAGTTTTGAAAATAGCAATGTTATGATGGTTAAGAACAAAAAGAAGATCAATTTAAAATGAAATAACCCTATAATTTCGGTTCTGAAAATTCCTGATATAACAACCATAATAGCATTATGCAAGTAACGTGTCATTGATCCTTTAGGAAAGCATTAGTCGTGAAGATAAAGAAACATCGCCAAAAAAAAAAAAAAGAAAAACTTGTTCGATCTGTGATGATAGCGAAATGACGGGCTAATTATTATGGTAAATGCTTAGGAGAATATTAGAGAGAAAACATTGAGAAAAAAAAGAGATAGGAGAGAGAGAGAGAGAGAGAGAGAGAGAGAGAGAGAGAGAGAGAGAGAGAGAGAGAGAGAGAGAGAGAGAGAGTCGAAAATTGGGTGTGAGAGAGAAGATAGATATATATAGAGAAAGTTTGAGAGAGATAGAGAAGAAGAGGCTATGAGAAAACTTTGTTCTACGCCTTAAGAGGTCTCTGAACTTTTAAAAAGCAAAATGTCCGTTGGTTATAAAACACAAATTTTATGAAAATATTTACAAAATTTTTTTAAAATGTTTTGAGGATCAAATTCTTTAGTAAGAGTGCCGAAATGTGTTATGAATAAACAAATAGGGTTTCTTCCCCACCATTTTTAATATTGCCTCTTCCTTTCTTATTTGCTTTTCGTTTTCCTTCTCTCTTTCTTTTTCCCTTTTTTAATCTCCTTTTACTGGATATCTATGTTATTATCTGTATATTAATTCCATTTCATCTCGCTTCCTCGCCCATTGTGTTTTATTTTCCTTAACTCACAAATATTATACGCTTGCACTGCCTTTCCCCAGAGGAGATTTCCTATCTCTCCTTTTTTTTAACCCTTTATTTTCTAATTTTCGCTTAAGATAAAATCGATTGTAGATGCCGGCGAAAGCCTGTTTTCGCATTATGACGAACACACTAGGGCTTTCTTGTCCTAATACCACCTAAGGGTACATTCACACGCAACTCCTACATAAAACATCGAAGTCCGGCTGTTTCTGGGTTGGGTGGCTCTGGTAGTGTGGTATTTGTTACTAAAGACTCGCTTTTAGAGGCTTTGGCCGCAGAGATTCTAAAATGAGGAAGATCAGACCGAGAACGTGAAGGAACATGGTTATGGTTCAGCCGGAAAACTGATGCTGGTGCATGTGATGGTATTATTGTAAGGATGATGAAGTGATATGGGTGAATTATTTTTGATCATCGTGACATTAAAAGACTGTATGACGACTGAAAAAAATTTTTGAAGTAAACAGGGTTGAAGATAAGTTTAAATCCTTATCACCTGTTCATTTTACATGATTTGTGCTGCTGTTGTTTTTTTATCTTTTTGTCATATTCATAAGGACATCGACGGAACTCGTTTAATTCTCTGATACATGAATGATTTTAGAAACTTTTATTCCGTTGCTCTAATATACAGTGGCTTGCTTTAAGTCTTGTGCTCATTTAAAGTGGAATTTTTTTTTCTGCTTTTTTTTTTTTTTTTTTTGTAAGTTTATAACTTGTGTCTTTTTTTGTAGCAAAGTTTAATCAACTGACTTCAAATGAAAAAGTCCAATAATGTTAGAACGCAAAATCTAGCTGGTTTTGTATTAAATATACTTGATCTATGGAAATTCATAGGTACATAACTTCTTTACAGAGGTGATACAACTTCGTTGTTGACTAGCTAGCTATTTAAGTCTTTACTGCAATAATTCAACTCGTTCAATATTCTTACTTACTTTTTTGCGCTTTATTTTTTTTCTGCTTTTTTTCTTTTTTCTTTTTTTTTTTTTTTTTTTTTTGTAAGTTTATAATTTGTCTTTTTTGTAGCAAAGTTAATCAACTGACTTCAAATGAAAAAATCCAATAATGTTAGAACGCAAAATCTAGCTGGTTTTGTATTAAATATACTTGATCCATGGAAATTTATAGGTACATAATTTCTTTACAGAGGTGATACAACTTCGTTGTTGACTAGCTAGCTATTTAAGTCTTTACTGCAATAATTCAGCCCATTCAATATTCTTACTTACTTTTTTGCGCTTTATGTTCTCTAATAATCTTAATCTCATATATGATAAAGAAAAATTTGCAACTTGATAACTAGAACGCTCGAGAAGGCATTGGTGCATTATTAAATACTAAAAGTGTCCAAAAAAATCAACATCAACAGCAACAATAATCCAATAAGGAAACACAACTTATAACAATTTTAAAAAAGCAAATCAAAGCCTGCCAAGCCTATAAAGTATCATAAGATAAAGAAAAAACCGCCTCTAACTGTTTGGACATTGAATATGCCCAATGATAAACGATCAACGAGAGGTAAAAATGGTTGAATACTAACGTTACTCAAAAACCTAAATAAATACGAGATCTATAATAAAGTGGCTGAAAAAAGATCTAAATATACATAAAATATATCTATACTAACGTGACTGAAAGTAAAATCGGAATACACATAAGTTCTATAAAATAACATCAGATACACGGCTCAGTGAGTGTGATTCGTTATAGAAAGCTGTCAGTATACTTATATGATTAATTCCGATGATAGATTTGAAATCAAGGCTTTAATTTATAAATTACCCACCCAAGGAAAAGTAAGATGGTATTAAAGTCATATGCGTAATAACGAGATAGAGATTCCCTCACTAAGGTGTAGGAGGTTTCTATTCTTTGACTGATTAAAATAGATACCTGAATCGAGATGTCTTTTTTTTTTCGCCTTGGTATATCTTCAAAATGACAAACATTATTGCCAAAGAGAGAGGTTTTCTCCTCGATGTTTAAGGACAGTTGAAGAAGGCGCTAAAAACCCAGACGAGATTGATGGTAATAACGACTAACAAAGAATCTATTTATAGCTAACGAGCTAGAGCTTTTAAATTTATCTTGATTATATTAACAAGACAGCGAGCGCTTAGATATTCTTTGGTTTTATATTCTAAGTAAAATGTAAGTGAAAAGCTATTTTTGTCGCCAACCTAAAGGGTGATGTCGCGCAACATAGCTGTAGAGCGGCAGGAGGAATAACACATGTATCACTCCGCCCTGGAACTACTCTAGTCACTGGAACTGTGTCGCGACAGTAAAAGGTTTTAATATTTTCCTTAAGTAATATCAAGGCTTGAAAAGATCACATTATAGGAGAGCAATGCCTTCTTTCCTTTACTTTGAATTAAGTTTCTTTCTTTTACCTGTAAGATTATGCCAGGAGAAAAAAAAATGGCAATATTTCCAGAGACTTGAACTCTGTTGTCCTAATTGATTTAGCTGCCTTTTTTTTTCACCAGTTGCCTTAACAAGCTATTTTAGGTAAGCGTTAACGGCGACTGACTGTCTATTGTTCACCACCCACAATTTAGACGCGAAAGAGTGCTGGAGGCAGTAAGAAATATTGCGAAATTCGAGATCCATTCAGATTAAGTTAGTACAGAGAAAATCTAGAATTGTTTTTGCCTTGTTATAATAAAAAAATGAATATTTCCGTTTGGAATTGCCCTAGTCTGTAATAATCATATTGCCCTCTGTTGTTTTTATTCACGAAACAATCACGCATTTTTGATCGTGTGTGATTAATTCTTTTATACACTAGTAGCCACATTTGTGCTTTTTCAATTTATTTAAACATGTTTCTTGTTTTGAGTCAGAGGAATTTAATTCGCGAGAAAGTTGCAAATCAATTGATTATCAAGAGATAGGAGTAATCTTGCAAAAATGTTCAAGTATTGGAAAACGCATATAAGAGGTTTGTTTCATCTCTGCTTCTATATAGTTAAAAAAAAAAAACAAGCATTTCAACACTTCGTCATCTATTTTTAAAAAAAAAAAGTATTGTCAAAACTGGTTATTTTGGGGTCACGGGAACGCTCTCAGAAAAAAAAATTGACTGAACGAATCCAATGTTTCTAAAGCACAGAAAAGGCACTTTACAGATATATCTGATTAATTACTGTGATATCATTATATTTCATAATCTTAGCTTTGTTAAGTAATCTTCGGTAACCATGTAAACAAATACGTGACTATGATGCCATTATCTCTTAGCGCTGTGAAATCTTTTCAGTCTAGTCCAGTCAAACAGCTTCACGGTGTGTTGTCTTTACGTTCATTGAACTAAGAATTTTGAAAAGTTTCTTTGTGTATATAGCTTTCTTTATCATGGAGATACAGTTTGCTTAATTCTCTGTGCTTTATGCGTTGCATTCTAAGATTACAAAATAATTGCACTTAAACACATCTGAATTAACAAGTATGACAAAGTTGCAATGTAAATTTGTTTTTTTTTTTTAAATGACATTTAAAACATAACACCAAGTGTTAGGCTCGAGGTGATATAAAAAGCAATCCATATTTTTTGTTCCTTTCATACCACATAGATTTTAAAAACTATGTATGAGTTAGTGAAGTAAAAAAAAATCCATTTTAAGCAAGCTTAACCTAGCCTGAAAGTCATTAGGTCGAAAAAGGGAGAGAAGTGCACATATGTGTGTGTGTGTGTGTGTGTGTAGGTGGGTGGGTGGGGGGAGATGAAGAGTTGAGCGAGATGGAATCCATAGAGTCCAAGTATCGGCTTTTTTTTATGATGCCGGTAACTATTCGCTCAAAACAAAAAGCTGGAAGAAAGGTCCTAATGGTTTTATTTTTTAGCATGCTGGATTTTTCTTTGATTTTTTTATTTTCTTTCAGTCCAATTTTCATTTTTTACCATTATTGGATTCAGTCTGTGTGTAACTGTCCTTTAAACGGTTTGCACTAAGAGGGGTGGTTGACGATTTTTGTTTTTTAAACAGACATTGATATTTTCCCGTGTTCTAATACGCCATTTGCGACAGACTTTATAGTTTTCAAAATCAAAAGAAGAAAAAATAGTATAAAAATATAAAATGTCACAATGTAGAATTCTTTCTGAAAACCTCATGTAGTAGTGTAAGACTTGTAAATTGTTTCCTGTTTTTTTATTTGTGTGGCTGCTTTTAAAATTGCAATGTTGCTAAAAATAATTTTCTTCGGGAACTTTTAAATAATTTTAAATAATTGGAATGTTTACTCTAACCGACTACAAAAAAGAAAAATGATTCTTAGAAAGTTTTTTTTTTTTTTGAAAATTGTAATTTAACAATCTGCATAATATTATGCACTGCTTTGTAAGATTCGGTAACTAAGTTTTGACTTAGAAAAAGTTACGTGAAACTTTTTGAAAAGTTTGCAGATTTACAATCACGCATGACGATCAGCCAAACTTAAACCATTTTTTTTTTTTTTGGTGGGGGGGGGGGGATAGCGCCATATTGTACTAACTCTTAAGGGGCGTCCAATCAACCATCGGAACAACAATCAAGAATGACGACTTGGTTACAAATTATGCTATAAAGTTTACAATAAAAAGGGGAAAAAATTCAATGTAAAAGGGGCGCCATCTTGTAGAAATTATCGGCATTGATTGCTTTTTTGTTTTGTTGCCATGACAACATTGCACAAACAGGCTCTAATGCGCAGAACACACTGAAGTAATCAAGCGGCGGGATTTGTATTCCTATAGCCACGACTACAGGAACTTGGGTTCAGACGGGCTCTATCTAGAGAGACTTCATTCAGGCAGAAAAATCCAGGCCTTTGATAGGATATATTTTCATGCGGTACAAAGGGCTTTGAACTAGTTCAAAAGATTTAGAAACGGCATACGAATTTAGAGTGTGATAATATTTTCAGCAAGTGCATGTTTTAAATTATGCCATAGATGAAATTTAATATATAAGGCAAGCAAATTTACCATTCTACAAGTTAAGAATTAATGTTTATGATAGAGGGTATTGTTTTGAGATTATTAAAACCAAAAGATTGGGATCATAAGTGCCAAAAATATGTATCGCTTTTATTTCATCTCAATATCCATTTTAGCACCATTTCAGTGTGGTAATCTGATGGACTAGCGAAGGAAAGGGTGAGCAAAGAGGGGAAAAATATTGTAAGCAATTGTGTGTCTTCTTAGAAAATGTTGACTTCTAGGATTTCAAATACAAAAAATATGATTCTCTTTAAATCACATATAAATTGCTTACATTTTTTTAGCTTTGCGAATATTTTACAACAATCTATCATCTCCCTGGCACTTCTCTCCTGGTGATTATCAGATTTCCTCTACAATTCATTAAGAGATTCTTCAAGACTGCAATAAGAGAATCGCATGCGGAATAACAAACAGTTTCGAATAAATATTTGGTTTTATTCTTGTTAATCATTTTTTAAACCCGCATTCTGTATATATAAATATATATGTATATATATCCTCCGACTTGCCTTGGGAAAACCGGAATGAATGGTGATTATACTAGGGATATGCCATGGCATACCGTTGATGGTTGTCATGTTTTAACTTTACCATCAATCAATGCAATTTAATTTCTTGCACTATTTAAACGCCGCTCTATTTCAAAGATTGATTCACTGCCTTTTTGTTTTGAAAACCTTTCCGTTTCTCTCCCCCAGCTCACTGTAAAACCCTTAATGCCTCTCCTTCGATATTCACAGCGAACATGAACCAATCTCAAGGTCTCCTCACACCTTACAGCTATTTATGTGAATAATTTAGCGACTTCTTCTACTTTGCTGGTTGCGGGATTTATTGCTCGCACATTTTCATCACCCGTCCTTGTTCTTGGGTTTATTCTTGTTGAATTGTGAGCACTGAGGTTTAAAACGGCTACGTTTCAAAGAAAAACATCACTACTGATTAATCCCTAATTTATATTGGACTGGGTGATCCTTATTTATTTGCACTAAAAACTATTTTTTATTGTGTTTTTTTTTTTTTGTTTAAACTTTCAAATCCTTTTTCATGTGAATGAATATGTGAAGTCTGTAGGTCTTCAGTCTTAAGGTTCTGGAACTTTTAAAGAAATAAGCTATTCATAATAAAAAGCGTAAAGAAGATAAATGAAATGCTTATTGAGAGACTGTACAAAGTGTGCACTTGTAAAGATGCGATAAATTTTTAACATGGCTCTATTTTATTGCACTCTTTTTCCATGATATTGTGTGAACACAATAATAACATTATCAGATTGCAATATCAGGTAACGTGAATTTTCGTACGTTCAAACTTGAAATATAAAAATCGAGGCAAGCTGTGTGTGGTGCGAGCGTTTGAGATGGGGCAAAATGAAACATGACGCCCGCTTGCGATATATAAACTTTATAAGAAACTCAATGCTATGATTTTTTCCCGTGTGTTTTTTTTTTTTTTTCGTCGGCTGTTCCATTTAAATTTTCTAGTTTCATGTAATCCAAAGCCATTGATCCACGAAAGCGCTACATCAAGGGGAAAAGATCCATAAAGATTTGATCTCAACAGCGGGGTCAAACCAGACATAACGAGTCGCGATTTCAGAGTTTCTTGGCCATTGGTGTTCCTTTGATATATATCCCAAGAAATGCCTCAAGGATTGGACTTAATTTTAGAAGTTATATTACAAATCGTCTACCTTCATCATAACCGGGCACAGTCGTTACAGTCCTGTTGAGAGGTTTGGAAATGAAATTTTTTTTTTTTTAAATCCTTAATGATATCTGTATTTACTAATGAGAAACCACAACACAGAGAAAGAAGCAAAGCGAGACATGAAGAAGTAGATTGACATAGGGACAGAGAGAAGATTTGGCACAGAAAGGGACAAGTAAGCAGACAGAAATACAGATGTTGTCCACGACTAGCGTTATATGACGCAAGCTAAATCGTAAACGATTGATCTTTGTTACATTGTTAATGAATTGGATAAATATTTAATGAAAAGATCAATATATATATATATATATATATATATATATATATATATATATATATATATATATATATACATATATAGATTTAGATTGGATCTTTTAATCATTTCATATACAATAAAAAGATTATCGTAGAGAATGGCATAGCTTTGAAAGTGGGATCTGTGGCAGACATTTGAAGAACTTCATGAATATATTTAAATGCGAAATGGATCTGAATTTGGACCTCTTACTAACACAATTTCTAAAATAGAGAACTGCCTGCAGTTTACGCATTCGATATAAAGAAAGAGCTATTATAAAGTAAAATTACTAGGAGAATTATTTCCATTCCGGTATCATCATCAGTAACATTATCAATACTGTTGTTATCAGCATCATTTTATTATTGTTTAGTAGTAGTAGTAGTAGTAGTAGTAGTAGTAGTAGTAGTAGTAGTAGTAGTAGTAGTAGTAGTAGTAGTAGTAGTAGTAGTAGTAGTAGCAGTAGTAGTAGTAGTTATAGTTGTAGGAGTAGTATAGGAGTAGTAGTAAGAGTAGTAGTAGCAGTAGTAGTAGTAGCAGTAGTAGTAGTAGTAGTAGTAGTAGTAGTAGTAGTAGTAGTAGTAGTAGTAGTAGTAGTAGTAGTAGTAGTAGTAGTAGTAGTAGTAGTAGTAGTAGTAGTAGTAGTAGTAGTAGTAGTAGTAGTAGTAGTAGTAGTAGTAGTAGTAGAAATAGTAGTAGGGCCTAAAAGTTGTAGTATCTGTTGCTGTTGTTGTTGTTGTTGTTGTTGTAGTAGTAGCATTAGTAGTAGAAGTAGTAGTAGTAGCAGCAGCAGCAGCAGCAGTAGTAGTAGTAGTAGTAGTAGTAGTAGTAGTAGTAGTAGTAGTAGTAGTAGTAGTAGTAGTCGTAGTCGTAGTAGTAGTAGTAGTAGTAGTAGTAGTAGTAGTAGTAGTAGTAGTAGTAGTAGTAGTAGTAGTAGTAGTAGTAATAATATAAGTAGGAGTGAGTAGTAGTAGTAGTAGTAGTAGTAGTAGTAGTAGTAGTAGTAGTAGTAGTAGTAGTAGTAGTAGTAGTAGTAGTAGTAGTAGCAGTTGTTGTAGTTGTAGTTGTAGTAATAGTCTAAGCAGTTAAAAGTAATCTTCGGTTGTTCCATCATGTTTATCGTACTATTTGTCTCTTCTTTTACTTGTCAGCTAAAAAATTGGATTTACCTTGTTTGCCATTGATCTTCATGTAGTAAAATAAACATCTTCAGTGACAGCGGGCATTGTTTGGTTTGTCATTAAATAACATAATTTATTAATTTCGTCCTTGTGCTACAAGTTTCAGGCAAGTTTGCGATGCTGATAGTGATTGAATAGATGCTTAAAGATTTAACAAATAAGACAATTCCCACCAATTCAGTGCTGAACTGGTCTAGATTTCTTCTCATCTTGTCATTACTTTAGTTTGCATAGATTTAATTTCATACCATATTTTTAACCTATAGACAGTTTGAGAGATCAATTTGATAACCCCGTCGTTCTTTTAGAACAGCAAGTCACGTTATCCTCACCAGGCTAAATAAACAGTGCCAATTGATCATAGAATCGTTAACACGTCTGCTTACCTTACACATCAGTCTAAGTTTATCCTTGGTCAGGACAGCAGCACTTCTGGCCCGAAGCAATCGACTTACAAAATGAATTGCAACAATAGTAAACTTTAGTAAGATTTAACCTCGTTCCCTTCAGACTTGAAAGAGCAAGAAAAAAAATTTTTTTTTTCACTGAGTAGATCTATATCAAGAACCGTCTTGAGAAAGTAGCAAAGGGGTCAGTTTGAACCGCTCAAGAACCTTTAACTGTCGCAGTTCCAGATGGTACGCAGTATAGTGCGAAGGTCCCTTGCTGTATGCTGCACGCCTTCTCTCTAGCGTACCAGCATCCCGCTGCCAGACCTACCCGCTCTTCACGTACAGCGTAACAAACGAGTGGAGTGGGTGAGTTTCAGAGAGGAGGGAATTCCCCAGCGTAGTTTGGGGAAAGAGGATTGACTGTATGATGCCCCACATACATTTTTTTAATTAATCCATATGAGTAGGTTAAGCAATAGTTAGTGCTTAATCGTTTCAGTCGCGTTTTTCTCTAGAAACGCTCACATAGCTTGGTTTTGTGGACAAAAATTTTTCTTGTGGTCATGAAGACTTCTGCTTAAACACAAAAAAATACCTAAAACCCTGTCCTGTTTCGTTTACTCCGACACCTCACTACCCTGCTCTCTTCTTTTTTTTTAAAGGTGCTTTCGTGCTCGTTATCAGTTCACCTAGCGCAACCTGTCATTATTTTATTGTTGAACACTTCAACTTGGCCTCTTTCACCAATACAAATTTTTATTGGTTTGAGGGGAATTATATAATATTTTATATATGCAAAATTTTTCCATTTTAATTTTAATCTTCCATGACCATCAGTATGACTGTCTGTCTCTATCCTATTCTCCTCCATCTCTCTCTCTCTCTCTCTCTCTCTCTCTCTCTCTCTCTCTCTCTCTCTCTCTCTCTCTCTCTCTCTCTTTCTTTCTTTCTTGCTCCTCTGTTTCTATCTCTCCCAATCTTTCTTCCTATTTCTGTCTATGATTAAATCATTCACGCGAGACAGTCGACGAATGGAATTACTTCATCCTTGCTGGATATTAAATACAGGAAAACGAACCTCAACCACCAACCCGTTTTCTTCTAATATTTTCTTTTCCTCTCTTTCTCTCTATTTCATTTCTATATCACTCTTGCTCTCTCTATCTCTCAATATCTCTCTTTTTCTCCTTTTTTCCCTTTCCTTCTCTCTCTCTCTCTCTCTCTCTCTCTCTCTCTCTCTCTCTTTCTCTCTGTCACTTTTTAACTTTCTTACTCTCCTACTGCCGATTTCTAACTGTATTTCAACATGATTATCATATTGATGCCAAGTTTTAAGCTTTCTAGAGTTCTGTAAGTTATATCTTTCTAATACTTAAAAAGATAGTCTCAATGTGGTTTTAATGCACTTTTCCATCCCTTTACAAAAAAAACTCTACCTGTTACTTTGTTTTAACACTAAGTCTAAATTAACTCTCGCCTGTGATAAACCTTTCATACTACTTTCTACTTCATTCACTAGGTAACGGGCTTGTGATCAATGGCTACACTTTACCAATGGTCATTCATATTAAAGATATAAACAGAAACAGACATTAGTAGCTTAACTCTATCGATTGATTCGGTTGCGTGGATTCCAGCATAATTGTTCAATTCTTCTTCTTCTTCTTCTTCTTCTTCTTCTTCTTCTTCTTCTTCTTCTTCTTCTTCTTCTTCTTCTTCTTCTTCTTCTTCTTCTTCATCTTCTTCTTCTTCTTCTTCTTCTTCTTCTTCTTCTTCTTCTTCTTCTTCTTCTTCTTCTTCTTCTTCTTCTTCTTCTCCTCCTCCTCCTCCTCCTCCTCCTCCTCCTCCTCCTCCTCCTCCTCCTCCTCCTCCTCCTCCTCCTCCTCCTCCTCCTCCTCGTCCTCCTCCTCCTCCTCCTCCTCCTCCTCCTCCTCCTCCTCCTCCTCCTCCTCCTCCTCCTCCTCCTCCTCCTTCTTCTTCTTCTTCTTCTTCTTCTTCTTCTTCTTCTTCTTCTTCTTCTTCTTCTTCTTCTTCTTCTTCTCCTATATAATCCTCTCCTTTTTCCTTCACCATGCGATCCTTCTTCTTCTTCTTCATTTTCTGTTAATCAATCAACATCTCTCTTTCTCTCTCTCATTCTACTTATATGTCGATCTATCTCGATAGCACAAAAGCCTGGATGGTAAAACCTCTCAGGACTAATGTCAAGAGCCAGTGAGACTTACATGCCCAACAGAGGACATGTAGTAATCTCCGTTTTGTCTCTACTACATGTTCCATCTCATTGCTTCATCCTCTTTTGACATAATAAGGCAATCTCCTCAATGCCTCAGTTGCTCCAATTGAATGCCTTCGCTCCTCAGGCTCTATAATTTAATGTTATGGAATACTTGAAACGTTTTAAGAATGAGGCAGCCAGTAAAAAATCAGTTTCCAGAAAAGTGTCTCCTTAATTTTCATCCTCTGTCCGTTTCTGTTTTTGGTTGCTTTGTGACCACTGTCTCCAAGAGAAAACTCAGCATCGACCGAGTTTTGGCACGTCCAATAATTCTACCTGAGAATGTGCCATCTGGATGAGGGGCTGAGCGACAGTGTTCGGGATCTCGGCTGAGAGGACAAGTGATAAACCGACACGTTACCTGTCTCATCTGCTGCCGCGTACTGTTCACAAGATTCCCATACTGACAAATATAGCTCTGTAGAGGTCTTGAGACAATAGGCCCTGGTGGAAGAATGTTTTTGAATCTTAAATGGATTTTTAGTTTCAGAGACGACAATAAGAATTTATACGTGTGATCGTGACAGTATTGTGTATACATTTAAAAGCAATGAGGCATTAATACATTTCATTGTTTATCACGATAGTCAATCTCTTGAGCCACAGATTATATTCGGATATGAGTTAAACTTAAATAAACATTTTTTTGCAAACATTTTGCATGAAAGATGCTTCATGACGTATGTAACATATAGCAAAGAAAATAAAATAGTATTCTTTTGATTGATATATCAGGTTACTCTTTAAATTGATACTTTCGAAAAAATCTTATTCAATTTTCAGTTTTAACAAAATTATAATTAATGAGGTGATAAGTACAAATTCAATCAAATAGCATGAAGATAGTTAATAATAAAAAAAAGAGTTATGAGGTTGTCAGTAATTAACTAATTAACTTCTATTTGTGACGGAAAGCATACTCATATCGACCGCAACACCAAGGCAGAGATTAGAAAATCACATTTCAGTCACAGCCTGTCATTTCGCTACAGAAAAGACCCTTATATTTGCGTGGATTTCAAAGTGCAATTAGAGTTATATAAGAGTCTTTTCTTTTCTCTTTCAATCTTAAAAAATCCATAAT
>JAWDGP010006922.1:610000-615000 GCA_033675545.1 Elysia crispata
TTTCAAGCACAATTTTCCTTTTTTGTATTGCAATCCTAGTCTAATGTATTGTTTAGATTGGCATTTTTCCAATAATTAGAACTCAAAACAGAAAACTCAACGGGTTTGAAAGAGTCTTTTAAACGGTATGATTTAGAGAACAATGGATGAGGATGGATTTGAACGTTATAGTTATCAAACGTTCTCATTAAGAAAGCCGTTTCAATCTTTTCTCTGTTCTTGATTGCCAATCTTTTTGAGTCTTGATGAATAACATTCGATTGCAGATTGCAGACCTCAGAAATGCTTTCATTTAAATTTCCATGGCATTCCTCATTAGAGCCCCTGTAAAGCCCCTGTTGGGCATTCCATTTAAGCTAATTCTATGGTATTTCTGCAAAAACCAGCATGTAATCAATAATTTAGAGCTGGTTGTTTTTTCAAGAATATCTGTTCACAGTTGCTGCTTATCTAAAGGATTGTGACCTCAAGCAAAATATTGAAAAGAGACTGTTAGAAATGTTTCAATATTCAGCTGCATAATAGTGGGAAGCATCGTCAGGCGATGTATTAAAAAGCTAAAACAAGATTTACCCCTTCCCCCCCCCCCCTTTTTTTCCACTTCACTCCACCGAAAAAATAATCCCGTTTTCCTGCTAAACATAAAACATGTTACGAATTTTACATTATGACATTGCGAGTATGGGAAACATTATTGTGAGTTGAATTCTATGGTTATATGTTTTATAATACTTCAGGTAAACTATTTTTTGAATTATTCGATTTGGCCTGTATACTGAAAACTTTTCTTTTGGTGTAATCTATAATAACACATAGAAAGGCTAACTGATCAATTGTATTAAGTCCCCATTTTCAATGAGCAAGTTATCTCGTACACTATACATTATTCCGATGCAATTTTAACATGCTGTAATTAGACATCTAAGATGTACTAGGGCTTAGAACTTCCGCATTCGCATTCCACAATTAACTTCAGCAAAAGACTTCAAAATCTTATTCTTTTTTTATGGAAAATACTACTCCAAAATTTTACTTATAAGATCAACATCGGTAAGTTCAACTTTTTGTCGAGACAAGATCCAGAATCTAGATCTATATCTAACTCTGAGAACTGGGTACTGCTCTTCTCTTTGATCATGATAAAGTCGGTTCGGCCAATAGTCTTAGATTGTACGCATTTTCACGACGTTTAAGCCATGTTTAGATCAAAGGTCAAGAGTGTAAAAAGACTCCATGTAACCATCAGTGAATGGTTTTATAAAAAAACTTCATATCTAAACACGATTTATAACCGTAAGAAGTATAATTATTTCCAAGCCTTTTACGAAGCTTTGAAACCACTTGCTTACTTTTATTTTTTTTTTAAATGAATTTAGGTCCAAATTACATACTTATGTTTATCATCTCGAAAGATCTAGCTGAACTAAACCCAGACAACACTTACCTACCGCAAGTATATTTTTGAACTTGGTGTAGATAAAAAAAAAAATAGTTCAAAAACTTCAAAAAAATTTCTAGAGATTCGCAGTTCATTTAGATTTCTATATTCGTTTTTTTTTTGTTTGGATATCGTTAACATTCAAAGTTGAACTTTTGTTAACCATATAGATTTTCTAGTAATGAAAGTAGTTACTTGTTTTTCGATGCAAAATATAGATGTTTGAGGCATTCAATGATAAAAAATATTCACCATTACCGACTTTTCTAAGAAAAATGTAAAAAAGGTAATCATGAACGGAGAACTCGTGTAGTATAACACGAATTTCTTCATCATCGAACGCATGCGCTTGAAACTTAATTTTCGTGTAGACAGAGGCTTTTAGAGGTTTTTTCCGAGCTTGTCAGGGTCCGTCTCCGTGGACAGAATTAAATTGTCTCTGACGAAGGGTTGTTTTCAACGTACACACTTGGTATTATGCGACATTTTGCTGACTCTCCTTAACAATCCGTTTCCGTAACTTCAACGGTTAAATACATGGCTTAAGCTCGTGTTGTTTCCTTTAGTTTTTTTAAACAATGAATTAAAGTAATTTTCTTTGCATTTTATAATTCATCTTGGCTTGATTATAATGGAAAAGCACTTTTAGTTGGATCATTCCACGATTGATTAAAATTAGAGAAAAATCATGGTTTAAACTTTAGCCCTACGGTTTCTTAAAAAAGGGGTTCTGATTGGATGAAATGGTGAACTATATTGGCCGTGGTGAACTGAAAAAGAGTTTCTTGTCATGCTGTCAAAGATATGCCAACTTCAGAAAACCGCGGAGTAAATGAGGTTGTGTTTTGTTTTGTTTTGTTTTTTTCGGAGTGGCATTGTCGCCAAAGCTAGGCTTTCTGCTTCGATCATGTTGTCAACCGCTTCTAGGAGCAAGACGACCGTAGCAATGACATTACATTGAGTTATGTGAAACGGACAGAACTCGGTTCTTCCCCTTTCATTAAGATTCAGCAATGTTCTTTAGATTACACGGGGCCTTTGACTGCAGGCTTACTTTTAATGTCTCACAAAGAAGAAAAGATGGTATTTCTAATACACTAATTTTAAGGGGGGCGTTAAAAATCTTGTTATCTCGAGATTACGTAAGCGTTGTGTATTATTTCTGATTTCTCTTTATTTACTGAAACAGTGTTCATCGGGCCTTTTATTGTAATTCTCTTGGTCAAATCTGACGAGTCTGAAGATGAACGTGATTGCTGCACTTGGCAGCTAGCTAGTGTGGTCTTGACCTGAATCAATCTTAATATTTTTCTTATTGCCAATCAATGTTCTTGTCGCCGATGTATTATTATTGCTCTCGTAGCTGTTTCCATCCTTTTTTCTTTATTTTTTAAAGGGGGAGGGGTGGAATCATTTTTTGTGCCTTTGCACAAAGCAAGTTATAGAGAGAGTATAATGATAGATAATCAGATGCTGAAGATATTTTGATGGAAATTGTAAACAAGAATCCGAACAAATAGGCTTTCGCACAGAATTTATTGGACAAAAAAATATTCTAGCAAATCGCATTTCCAAATGAAGATGTATTGATTGATACATTACACAAATTTCAAACTGATAAATACAACAAGCAAATTTTAAGTTGAGAAGCCTCACAGTTACGCACTGTTTTTTTTTTTCATTCAAAGTATCCTAATTTGCAATAGTTGATCTTTTTCTTTCATGACTATACTAAACAACATAACTTTTTTTAGTATTCTGCATCGACTTGAGTTCCTGATTTCTCTCCTTCGTAAAAAATGCTACAATAGACACATTAAGTCTCTTAGTTAAAAACTAATTGTTTTCTTACGCTTATTTTTTTCCTTTCTGTTTATCTCTGTATGACTGTATGAGTTTGTAATATAAGTACGAAAAATGATAAAATATCTTGTTTTAGTACAAAAAAAAAGATAAAGAAAACAGTAGTATTCATGCATAACGTTCGATGGAACTGAAGAGGCCATCAATAATTTGTAAGGATTTGGTTCATCACGTCTAGTTTTATTCGTCTGAGGATATTTCCCCTTCAGGCACTAAAGATATTTTAAAAGACTTACAAAATTTAGAAGTACCCGGTATCAATTAGTGAGAACATAATTCTATAGAGTTCCAGAGGTCTTGAAGTTGCGTATGGTTTCCCATGGGAATATCAGTATAGTACTTGAGTAAACCGACTTGATTACTTTCTTCAGTTTGTGCAACTTCATCAAAGTTTCAAACGTGATGTTTTTGTATGGAGCACCAGTTTGCTTCATGTTTATAGGTCAATGAGCAAAGATAATAAGAATAGTATTAACTAAGACTGCGATATATTATCTGTTCTATAACTTTCTAATGAGCTAAAGTTTGATGTACGAATTAGTGACTCTTTTTTTCCTTATTACCATAAGCATCCATCTATTCTACAAGATTTTTGCGAGATTTTGGAAAGCCATAGTCACAGACAGCTTTAGTCACTCATTTTAAGTTATGATGACCTCTGCGTTCATGATTGTGGCGATCAGGATTATCAGTAAGGATCATTACTTGGTTGCGTGATTTAATTGGTGTTACATTTATTTCTGAAGTTGGTCTCCAATAGATATGTCATTGATATATGAACGATTCCCTTAGGATACATAATTGGATCAATGGGGCAGTTCTAAAGTCGTGTCTTCATAGTTTTAAAGAAAATTTGTTATTTATCTTTATCGTTTCCGTCGTTTGTCTAGAGTTGAATTTAGTTTTTAATTTCAGGTTTATAGCTGTAAAAAAAAAATCTATATTTCAAGTTTTTAGCAAATATGTCAAAGCTAAAATGAGTCTGTGTGCGTCATTTTCCAGTGCTTATCTAAATAGCCCAAAGCACTTGGGAACCTTTTGTAAGGTTTAATTCTGTGTAGGTCTATGCTACTCCACGTCAAGATATTTGGTTAAACTCTGTCAACTTAACCAACTTCTCCTCTGTTGTTTGAGTCGTGTGAATATAATACACGTTTTTTAATGAGCACAGCGGTATATATTACACCAGTTATTTGCATACCGGGGAATTGATTTCCTTTGTCTGAACTTCATTATGGCGACCCTTGAATGACCATGAGAAAATAGCAGGGGAAGTTCCGTACAAATATATTGAGTTTTAGTTCATGGAATGGAAAGATGAAGATGGTATAAATCGATACGGAGGACAAGGAGGAGAGATATGACGACTCTGAGATCGCATTCCATGATAGACTGCGTTGTTTAAAATATTGTCAGGGGGAGAGGGAGTGGGGTATATCAATGGTAAGAAACTCTTGACCGTGATTGAGGAAATGTATCAACTAATCTATTGTACAGCCTTCTTTGTTGAGTAATATTGGTTCTGTAGCAACTAGAGCAAATATTATTCTATTCCGAATCGAATAAAAAACTTATAAAAGTATAAATTAAATGTTGGTTTGGGTAATTACTGGAGTTTCCTCTATTACTTTATTTAAATATTTGAGGTTTATGTGTAGAACTTTTTTAGCTATGCTCTTTTACAGAAAGCGAATCAATT
>JAWDGP010006922.1:622500-785000 GCA_033675545.1 Elysia crispata
TATATATATATATATATATATATATATATATATATATATATATATATTTAGTTTGAAGATAAGAGTGCTCAACTGTGGGAGCATTTCATAGATATAGAAGATCTTACCTCAAATTCTCTTCAAACGATACTGGTGTTTCAAGCGGAGGACAAAGGTATATATATATATATATATATATATATATATATATATATATATATAGATAGATGTATGTGTGTTTACAGTGGTATATACCACTTTTTCTTAATACTACTATGTTTACGACCTTTTTTACTACTACTACTACTACTACTACTACTACTACTACTACTACTACTACTACTACTACTACTACTACTACTACTACTACTACTACTACTACTACTACTACTACTACTACTACTGCTGCTGCTGCTGCTGCTGCTACTACTACTACTACTACTACTACTACTACTACTACTACTACTACTACTACTACTACTACTACTACTACTACTACTACTACTACTACTACTACTGCTACTACTGCAAAAAGAAGTAGCGATAATAATAATTGTAGCTGTCACGTGTTGATGTTATCAGAAGAAGCAGCTTCACTTGTGGCTGGAATACTCTCATCCTATTAGCCAAAGTAATATATGAGGAAGTTGTAGCAAGATTGTCACAAATATAACGAATGTGCACTCGTGACAGAGATGGCATTTGTAATTAGCGCTGGCAGTACTCCTGTGGGGGCAGTGTAACACGACTTTCAGCCTGGTTGGAGACAGCCGCATCAATTTTTAAAGTGATAGCAGTTGCAAGTCAGATAAATATGAATGAGGAGAAGGAAGCTGTAAATATGTGGTTACAACTTGAATCTCATGATCAATATGATGGAGATAAAAGCAGCAAGAAAGCTTGTTGTATCATGTGTATCTTATTGCAAGTGGGCATGGCGATCCAAAAATCTGATATAACGCATACGAGGTAAGGCTATTGACAGAGAAGGTAAGAGAGGAGAGAAACCACGGTTTGAACGAAACTGTCTCACTCATTGCCATTTATAAAGACTATAAAGTCGTTTAATGGATCTCCTAAAACTTATGAGATTTCATAGAGTTATACTATACAGTTGGATCCGAAAAGCACTGCCTAACCTGTCCCACAGAAGCGGGTTTGGAGAACTCGCTGCTTTGCTGTGTACTATTTTTTTCCAGTTAAATTGTTTTTTACGTAATCAAAAAAAGTATTATTTTAAAACTGCTTTACTTCTCCTAAGTCTCTGAGATTATCTTTGGGGTTTTATGCAATCTCTCATAAATTTGGGTAGCTATAAGAGTCCGAGCTCACGGGATTTTTTAATGCAGGTAATCAAATGTTGATGTACTAACAAACGTTAAAAGATTTTGGATAGCCCGAAACACGGGGAAATACGCTCGTTTTCCTGCCATTCTTATTTCTTGTGTATTATCGTGCGCATTGTTAGAGCTGCGTTAGGCCCAGTGTTTTTTCTAAATGAGGGCGGGGTGTAGCCCGAAAAATGACAGAAGATCTACCTGCTCCTCTACTCTGAAGAAAAGTCATCGCTGACTGTATACCAGAGCCTCGACAGGGACATCGAAACGACCTCGAAAAATCTAAACGATAAATCGCCAGAGAGCAATAAACTTCATTCCAAAATTATGAACAAAAAAGTATATCTTCTTGGGCTAAGTAATGTTATCTTCTACAAGCAATGCTAAGGGAAGAAGTGTGCAGATAATATGCTTTTTGTTTAATTAAAGTTTCACACCAGTGTGCTTTCTTGCAGAAGCTATAACTTTATACGCTAACAAAAACTTAAAGAAGAGCTCATGACGTCTTAACTAGGGAGATAAATTTGTGAAATCGGTTCTACACTAAATTGTGCAGATAAATTATTTTGCTTGATGTGCTAGTAAAACAAGTTAGATCAGGTTTCTGCAGCAACATTTCTGAAAGCTCATATCCTCTAATTCTTAGCATTTGAACGAGTTCATTAACATCCCAAATAACCCAACATTCGTTCTTAACCCAACAAAGTTGAAACTGAATGTTTAGATCTAATACGGATTCTACAAACTTAGATGTACATGTAAACTAAGGTGAAAAAAAAGGACAAAAAGTAGAAAAAAAATCTGGACAATGTTTCACAAAAACATGTATGGCGGTCTTTGAACATCTATTACGGAAGTCAAATGTTCAATTCCCAGAAAGAAAAGTCACTTTGCTCAAACTGGTCATGAAATATGGTGTTTTGAAAGTGATAGTTGAAAAAAAAAAAAAAAAAAAAGAAATTTTTAAAATTTGGCTCAAAGGACATTTTATCAAAATTTTTGGTTTAAAAATAGAGAGAGAAGGCCGGAAGAAGGGCTAGAGACAGAAACAAACAAGTTGGGAAAAACATATAGATAGATGAGAGAAAATTAATATAAATACCGAAAAGAGCAAGAATGAAATACAAGGAAAGGAAGTAGTCTTTGACTGATTTTTATTAAAAAAAGAAACGCATCCTAACTCTTTTCATTCAAAAGAATGAAAGTGTTTAAAGGCAACAAGTATATTGGAATTATCTATAAGGTAAAAAAAAAAATCCTTAAAAGATAAAAAAAAATTAAAAAATAACGGAAAGCATCGTTCATCCGGTTAAAGCATTGATTGGCACGTGACCTTTTATAGCAATGATCCGTGTTAGTAATCATAACTTTTAGTTATTTTTTATTACTCTACGTGCAACTAGAACGTATTTTGGTTTTTCTTTTTTTTTTTCTTGTTATTATGTATCTGCCTCTCCTCTTGTTTATTGTGCACGAACTTCCCACTACACTTTCATTTCTTCTAATTTTTTTTTTCTATTTTCTTCTTCTTCTTCTTCTTCTCCTTCTTCTTCTTCTTCTTCTTCTTATTATTATTATTATATTATTATTATTATTATTATTATTATTATTATTATTATTATTATTATTATTATTATTATTATTATTATTATTATAGTAACAATGATTATAATTGTAATTATTATCATTTTTATAATGATTATCACTATTGTTTCCTTACTCTGCTACACCTCCTTCTTCTAAATCCTTTTACACTTAAACAGCGCAGATGCTATCCCTTGTCAGTTAAAAAATTGACAAAGAGAAACCTATCTCTAAAATATCTTTGACAGTAACTACAAAAAGATGCCAATGAAAATTACCATATAGATGTTGAAAAAAATAAGACTCGATCGTTTATAGCTTTACAAGATGTAGTTTAACATGAATTTTCCTTTTAAAATTAAAACAAAATTAAAAGAAAAAAAAATAGCAAGCATGAAGAGGATTTATCGACCTTAATGCTTTTTCGACATTCAATTATTTGTTTACCTGTCTCTCAGGACCAGCAGTGCTTCCTTGGCGGAGCAAAGTAAACTCCTCCCACTCAGCTTCCAAGTTAGAAGGCTCTCTGTCATCACTGGGCGATTTTGTCATTGTACTGCCTGCGGCTTCTTTCGCATCCCGCATGTTTCTCGAAAATTCTGGTAACACATCAGACACACTGTCGGGACTTGCGTTGTTTATGTTTTGATTGGAATCTGGCAGCGCCCGAACATCCGAGATGTTAAATGTATTTTCACTTGATGAAGGCAGGCGTGTCATAACTTGTTTGCCATTATCAGCATCACCAACTGTGTTTAAAATATTGCAGTCGGCCTCACAAGTAAATGTCGGTCGTGCAGTGTCAGAGAGGTATTCCAATGAGCCCTGTGGGTTGTTGTTGGAATTGTTCTTCTGGTAGTTCATCGCAAGGACGAAGTTGTTTCCGCACCACTGTAAACACTGTTGTTGCCGTTGCATCTCGTCCATACTTTGGTAGCAGGGGTGTCCATGTTGCCATTCCGATCCATAAATATAGTATGGGTTGCAGAGGATGTCCACTGGTTTGATAAAGCCATCCGTCTCACCACATGGTGGTTGTGGCTCAGGGCATGGAGGTGGGACCTTGAAGGACTGAGTGGGCCAATTTTGAGTTTGTGCATTTCTCTGTGGTGGCATTCGGAGACTCATGAGCTCTGCGTATGTCTTTGGGTGCCTGCAGCTGCTCGTCAAAATGCGCTGGTCTCGGATTTTTTCCGGGTATGTCTCGTCTCCTCCACCGATCGCTGCGGGAGGTTTTTGTTTGGGCTTTACTCGGGACGCCGGCTTTGCTTCTTTTAAAAATTTCACCTCCTCAGTTTTCTTCTCGGGCCTTTTCTTTGTGCTTGTCCTGTCTGGCTGGGGTGAAGAAGGTCTAGGGGGTTGGGTTTGCACAACTTCAAGAACAGGTTTTGGTTTAGCTCTGTCCTCAGGTTCCTCCTCGTCGGGTTCAGAAGTAGGTGTGGACTCAGATATAGACACATGCCCTGTCTTACGTTTGGACTTAGGCTCAGGCTGGATCTTAGGCTGAAGCTTCGTCACAGATTTGGTCCGGGATTTGCGTTGAACCTGAAAGGAAGGCGGAGACTCCTCCTCTCTTTCATCTTCGCTGGCAGCTGTTAGCTCGGAGCTGACATCAGACAGAACCTTTTGTTCGGCTTTAGCTTGAGGACGAGGCTTTTTGGGTTCACGCTTCGTCTTTTTAGGGGGCGTGGTTGATAACTCTGACTCACTCTGAACTGGAGAAAAAGGTTCTTCGGGCGTTTCTCGTCCCTTCTTCTTCTTTGGGGCTTGAGGAGATTTTTTGCCGGCTTGGGGAGCTTTTTCGCCGGCTTGAGGAGCTTTTTTGGCGGCTTGAGGAGCTTTTTCGCGGGCTTTTCGGGGCGCCGCTCGGGAGATTGGTCGAACGCTTTCGATTTCCATCTCCTCTTCAGTCTGAGACTCTTCATCCACTTTGAAACGTTTTTTAGTTGGTCTCCTGGAAAAAACCCATTACCCCAAAATCATATATAATGGTTTAGTCTAACACAGCATATTTAAAAAAAAAAAAAAAAAAAAAAAAAGCATTTTAAAAAAATAGATATACTGTTTTTGAGAATGTTAGGATTTTGTGATAACAAAAAGGAAACTTGCACTAAATTCTGCCAGGTGTTTTGCTTCCGAGCAATATTAAAAAGTTTTCTGTGATTTATGAAATAGAAGATTTGGGATAATTTATAAGAAATTTTGAGGATTACAATATAGCTTTGATCCCAAGATTCCGCTGCAACATACTTATGTTTGGCCATAAACAACTGAAAGGTTGAGAATATAAAACAATAGATTACTAAGATTTTTGCACGGATTGGGCGTGCTAGGAACTGCAGGAAAGGTTCCCAATCTCCTTTGGTTGAGGTTGTTATCGTTGGTGTTATCAGTGGGAATTTTTGGGGTTGTTATCTGCATCAAAGCTCTGAGGCTTGTATACAACTTTTCTTACTTTCCGTGGTTCTTGGATTACATTGAATATGGTTGATTCTTCTGAATGTGATGTCACGCTAAGATAAAGGCATAATTGTTGTAACAGAAGAGTGTTTTTAAACACTCTCTTCAATTATGAGCAATGTCAAGGTTATTAACTCACGCTTGTTTTTTACGAAGCAGAGGCTTTTTTCTTACTAACTCTTCGTCGAAGTCTTCGACAGATCTGTAAATAAAAATCAATAAGATGACAGAGAGATTTGATTTCACCAGAATATGTACGCTTTCAACTTCAACTGCTCATTTTATCGTTACACTGCTAAAGCAGTAAAAAAAAAGTCGAGATCTCAATATTTCGTATTGACCACAACTTCACGCTCTCTTAGTATTTTTTACAATCCACCTGTGTTACGAGGAGAGCTTTTGCCAGACATCACATGTTTATGAATCAGATCAGTTTCTCTGAATTATAGATGTAGGAGTGGCTCTGCTCTAGTTGTGTGGATCGCTGGTACTTTCTCATTGGAAAAAATCAATTCTTGGTTTGAATCAAGAAGAATTATAAAAGCACTTAAATTTTAAAACGAAACACTGAATTATCTTTTTCACAATATATTTCAGTTAGAGAGGAGTAAAGAAAAGAAAGTGTATGATGCGAGTAATAAAAGCTTGAAAGGAATTTGGGCGAGGAACTACAAGTTTCAGCCAAGTTGTATTGATATGATTATGATTGGTGAGATAAGGGACATCATATCACAAAACTTTCCTTTCTTCTTTTGAGCAAAACAGTTGTTTATTAAATTGTTTTGCTATATAAACCAATGCCATTGATTCTGGTAATATACAAAAGTATAAAAAAGATATAACTTAATAACCACAGGTAAAAAGGTAGAAAGACAAAGTTAGATATTGTATATGAAGTCGGTAAACTGTTATCATACCGACAGCTTTTTTTTTTTTCTTTTTTTTTTTTTTGACATGAATGCGAGGTTTGACACATCTGGACTTTGACACAAATTTCATAGATTCTAGTTTGTACAAAAGCAGCAGATTTTTGTTTCTTCAAGCTTTTTATTTGAGAACACTGAGCTGGCTGCATAAAGGCCACGGGTAACTGACAGAATCAGGACACAGAATCAGAATTTCGATTTAACCTTTCGCAGCTGAGACTGCTTTTTGTGTACAGAATAATAAACCGTAGGCTTTAAAGTAAGTGATAGAACTTCCGCAAAAAAAAAACGAAACTCGCATTCAGTGAGTAAAATAAAAATCAAGGTAAAACGCACTTTACGCGACCACAAAGTTATGGCATATGGAGGAAAAAAAATATTATTTAAATAAGTTTCTTTGCACTGGGTGCACTCACACCCATACTCACACTCACACACGCAAACATAGATTCCAGTAACGGAAATATACGCACAGACATGCTTTTGCGCAAACCTAAAAAGTATAAGCGCCGACACACTCATAGAACTACCCACACAGAGTAATGTATCACCTGTCTCATTCATATAACTACAGAGAGAGAGAGAGAGAGAGAGAGAGAGAGAGAGAGAGAGAGAGAGTAGATGTATCACCTGCCTCGATCCTTCATGATATAGCAGCACAGCGCTATAATGGCCACCACCAGGAAGATCATAAGGAAGATGAAGCCAATCCATTCGTCACGACCCTCCCTTTCCCCTACAGATATCCGATGATAATTGATTTATACCTTAGAAGAAGCTTGGTACCGCAAATGTAAATAAAATATAACTACTTTTTCACGAGATATTTCTTTTCGGACATTGCTTGCCGAAATAGAACTCTGTCATTTCGTTTATCCTTCTGGGAATAATTCTTGATCTATGCTTAATGGTTAATCGTAGAATTATAAGGCACTCGAACTCTTTCTACAATTATAACATGCTAGCTATGCCTGTGTGGATAATGCCCAGTAAAAAAAAATCTAATATTTGTTAAAGTGGATGCATTTGAAAAACATAAAAGGCTATCACATAGTTATCTTACAATCTCTGACTAAATGAATATCCAGTCTTTGGCTTCAAAGGAAGACAACACAAGCGCAATAAAACTTGAGACGGTTTTTGTATACCCTAGAAGTAATCTACAGTAGCACGTAAACTCCGTCGCCCATTGATTTGAAAAGTAACTTCAAAAGTTTATTTTAAGGTTTTCGTCTCCTTCCGTGAACATATTCCGTGATTCATTGGAGACCAAAGCACACTTTTCTGAAGTTTTCCCAACTTTCTTGAGGAGGTTACTGCTAGTGCTTCCAAAGAGAATATGTTGCCTATTAGCCCTTTTACACAAACAATTCTTTTCTATGTTAGTTCTATCATCGTCTGTGTAATTCGTTCCGTCTTCTGTTGAGGAATATTGTCGAAAAAAATCATATCTGACTTACTTGCACTTATCTTTGTATAACGCAGTAAAATGAAAACATGGCGAACGGAAAGGACACCATCTTCACTGAGCACGCATGCGTACACGCCGTCTGAATGGTGGCCGGGATGTAAGTTCACTTGACTGACGGACTGATATGGAGATTCCTGAGAAAGTCGTTTTTAAATTCACAGCACGACAGGGAGAAAGAACACTGAGGTCAATTGGAGTCATTCGGCTACATTTAGAGGCAGACTTCAATAAAGAAGATTATTGGTAGAAAAGATTACTTTTCCCAATTTTACTTTAAAGACTTTGAGATGGGTTTAGTGTCAGTATTTCTCTCTCTCTCTCTCTCTCTCTCTCTCTCTCTCTCTCTCTCTCTCTCTCTCTCTCTCTCTCTCTCTCTCTCTCTCTCTCTCTCTCTCTCTCTCTCTCTCTCTCTCTCTCTTTCTCTCTCTCTCTCTCTCAACTTTTTTTGCTTCTATTTATCACACACTTTTTCCAATCTCTGCTTATCTTTATATTTATTTATTAATATGATTGCTTATTCATTCCAATTCCTTCGATCTCTCTGAATCATTTTTTTTTCTCTTTTGCGTTGTTAATTTGTGTCTGTAAACTCTCCCTCGCTCCATGTCTGTGTGTGTGTGTGTCTCTCTCGGTCTCATTCTCATTGTACTAATACGCTTTCACTATCCCGATTTTTTTTTATTCTCCTCTATGTATTATCATACCTGTTCTCCTTCTTTCTCGTATGAAAATGTACAGAAATACATTGAATAACTTGAACATGAATTTTTTTTTTAATTCGTTGAACTAGCAACTCACAGTATCCTCAATGTCAGTGCCAGGTTTGGTGAGCAGCCTCTTCATGTTGCAGAACCACACGATCCTGACCAGGTGGGCCCTGCGGATCTTCTGAGGCACGCCGCACTTCAGTTTCGCCATCGTGTTGTACGGGATCCTCAGCTCTGTCACCATGTCTGTGTTTGGAAAGAGTCAAGGGAGAGCACATATTCGAAAGTTCTGTCAGTTTAGTCCTCTATCATGTCATAGGGCGAGGTGGGTGGGGATTAAACCTTATCAAGGTTTGCTAAATATCTTATTAGATTCCATCAAGCTAGTTGCTTTGGTCTGCCAAGCGATTGGTTATGTTGGTAATAGGGATAATAAGACGTTCTTCCAAACTAAAGAAAGGTTAGGAACACTAGGAGACTGACAACTATAAAAAGAGGGGTGCAGGAAAGAAGAAGATTTGCAAAGTTAAGCATCAAAAGCCCTTCTCAATTGTATATTGTGGATAGCACAAGTATGAATCTTGATCACCGGCCGGCAAAGAAGCAAATGAAAAAAATAGAGACGGTGATAGTCAACCAAAATCGGTGATCCTATAGTTTGAAGATTTAAAAAAATTGAAAGATAGATAACAATTCCGACTAAGGAGAACAAATGTAACCAACGCAAAATGTTTTCTTTTTTTTTTTTTATTAAAATATAAACGAAGTAATTAAGGAAAACCAATACATCGTGCAGAGTAGGAAAGTGGAAATTGGAGTCATTCGGCTACATTTAGAAGCAGACTTCAATACAGAAGATTATTGGTAGAAAAGATTACTTTTCCCAATTTTACTTTAAAGTCTTTGAGATGGGTTTAGTATTGTTGAGAAAGCTGTGCCAGTGTTAATCAAGCCAAAGTCCTGTAAAATAATAGTTTATCAACTACCAGAAAAGCTGTATCCGAGCGTGTTGATCTCTCCCGCCGAGCCGACAAGCGTCGCCATCTTGTACGAAACTGGCCAGCCGTTTATGGCGAGCGTGTCTATCATGCCAGTGAAGAATATTGCGCCGGGCACCAATTTTTTAATGACGCGCCAGTCTTTAGGTCCCCCTCCTCCGACGTAAAGTGACGACCGTGGAACATAACGCTGACCTGCGGGACAGTTGACCTGAACCGCGTCACCGTCGTTAAGCCGAACCTCTCCTTCGTTGCCTTGTGCAGATATACTGAGCAGAAACCAGTTGCCAGTCTGGACGTTTGAAAAAAAAAAAAAAAAAGAAATACGTACAGATCTGAAGTAGAAATATTGATTTCAGCTAGGAGAATGTGACTTGTCAGCTTTGAACGTAGAGTTTTTAAAGCTAAAGCGGGAGGGTAAAAGTGGGCGAAGGAATTACTTTATTCCCTCGGAGAATTTATCTATGCAATTTTCTTATTTCTAATTACGAAAACACGACAATATTGGCATTTGGAGAGCATTTCCAGTTTCATGGTCTTAGGACATTGATATGCTAGAGCGAAAATTGGATCAATAAAAGAACGTCTCTATGAAATGTATTACTTATACCTAGAAAAGATATATATTTTGATTGTATTATTTCTTATTTCTCTCAAATTGTTAGGTTTCATCGATCTTTACTTGTATTTACTATCTCTGTACGATATTTTATCAAGACCATTAGGAATATAACTCTGTCTTAGCCATTAAAATAATATTATGGATCTTAGTCAAACTAAATTTAGGTTTCACTCAAATTCTTGAATTTTTGTCATGAGATATTTTAAAAAATCATAGATCTGAGAATTTTGAGAAAGATCCCGGGCAGCAACTTTTGATTCTTTGGATCTAATGAGAAATATGGGTTCTTTTAATCTGTTTGAATTATATATGATGTCCTAGTTTGTGCTTATATTCTTTGAATTTGAATAGGTCAATCTACTTGTCCATAACGCACCAAGTAAGAGGGCGGAAATTTTGTTATTTTGTTTGTGCTCCTCCCCTAGTTTCACATTTGGAGCAAGTTAGCCTGATCAAAATCGAATTCTTGTTATCTTTATTAACTTGGCGCAACAATCTAGTTCTTCTCTTGTTAAAAAAAAATCAAAAAGCACTTAATTTTTTTTTCGTTTGTTTTTGTTTTTTGGTTTGTTTTTGTTTTTTGTGTTTTTTGTTTATTTGTTTGTTTGTTTTTTGTTCGTTTGTTGTTGTTGTTTTTTTGTTTTGTTTTTTTGTTTATTTTTTCTTTGGGGGGGGGGGGGTAAATGTTTTATCAACTTTCGCAACAAAGAGACTGCCATACTGTCAATGGCTGAACCTTTGAAATCAGATATCTGGCACGCTATGTACAAGTTGAGTGCAAACCCAGGAGTGTATGAGGTGGTCAAATTCATAGAATGCCTCTACATTTAGAAATATTTGAGACTCACGCTGATAGTGAAGCCATCGTGGCAAACCGGAGCCTGGCCGCAGTGGAGACACAGCCTGATGGTGCCCTTTACCAAGTTGGCACTGAGGTAAGATGTTCCGTTCTTGCCGCCGTTGAAGAACAGCAAACCAGTGGATTCGGTGATCTGTGTCGAAGGTAAGATTAGCTACTCTCACCCTGCCAAGCTCGTAGAAAAGCAGTACTGATCCACAGCATTTCATGTCGAAGTTTTCAGTAAAACTTAAGGCATATTTTGACATGCAATGGACTAGCACTGAATTAGTAATTTTTATTTCATGATAAATCCAGCCCTGAAAAACTTTGGTTTTTTTCTGATTGGAAGCTATATAAAGTTGATCAGATCCAAACAGAACATCATTTTCGTAATATCATATGAGGCTAACTAATAGTTTTAAGTATATACTTTTCGTTTGTAAAGTGCTGTCCTTTAAACAATATGAAAATAAATTTTGTCATAGCAGTACGCCAATGTAAAATAGCCCCTCAACTCAGTAAATTCTAAGAAGGAAAGATGGAAGGTTTATTGCTTCAGAGATTGATATTACATTTTTTTTGTGGGTGGGGTCTTACTTGAAGGGCTCCACGGAGTTGCACTTAAAGTCCAAAATGTTATATAAATTGTAGCTATTATTAAACTATAGCATACCTCAAAGCTGGCGGAGACATACAGATATTTTGACTCTCGGAACTGTAAATGGGAGTAGTATCTGTTTTCAAAATCTGGATGTCGAGCCTCGGGTGCTATAGATAGGATAGGAGTAGGTGAAGTAGATCGGGAGAAATGTAAAATGTGCTTAACAGATTCAGTGATTGTACAACGGCATGAACTAATTTTTACAATTTTTTTACAGTCTTTAAAACTTTAAGCAATTTGGATTCTGAGGTTAACAGTGTAAGCTTGAATAATTATAGAGCACATGATAATCTCTTCATAAATGCTCACTCGAATACTTTGAACTTACTTTTTTTTGTTTCGTTTTGTTTTGCTTTGTTTTAAGAGCGAATAACAGATTGTTTTGTTGTTGTTGTTTTTTTTTGTTTTTTTTTTGTTTTTTAGGGGGTTTTTCTTGTTTTTGTTTTTTGTTTTTTTTCTCGGGGGAGGGGGGTGGGGGTGGGGGGGGGGGGGGGGGGGGGGGGGGGGGAAGGGCGCCAGTACAACAAATAAAAATCAATAGGTTTACAGTTTATTAAACACTTCGAAGATCGAAAAATTCCTAGAGCTAACTTGTATTTTGTTTCTCAAGTAATTTATTCGATGTTATGATGATACGAAGTACTGTCTCAGTGTTTAGCACCTACCCAGGATAATTCTCTTGACCTTATGCCTGGTGACTGGCTGGCCCCTAACAGATTTGTCTCGTGACTGGAACATCTGGAGGATCTTGAAGTTACGTCTCAGGGCTGCTAACTTGCCGTGGAATCCTTCGATTCAGATAATGCGTAGGACAAAAGTTGAAAATAAATTATACAGCAGATCTAGCCAAATACCTGGTCCAACAAAGAGGCATGGCGATTTATTACCACGAAGAGCCATATCTTTATTTCTCTGTAAGATGAGGATTTGACTCTTATACCTGATGATGAATAGTTGTGATTGACTGGTCTCGTGAATAAAATAGTATTCAGATTTAGATTTCTTTGCTTGTAATAATTTGGCAGATGTTGGATTTAGCTATAAGTCGAGAAATAGAAATTTGTCACTAGGCGAAAATCTTTAAGACGTCACATGGCATTCCCTTTTCAGGTGCTAGGAAATAGGTACAAGATGAAGCGGAAATTTGAAACATGCAAATAGACTGCTTACAATTCGTCTTTTTAAAAATCTTAATAGTTCAGAGATAGCCAAGCGTGAATGAATTGTTTCACTTGAATTAATCACTTTCAACGGAATAAGAACCTCAAAGTTGCAAATTTAGAGGACCATTAGTGTAAAAAAAAAAAAAAAAAGAGCGGGAAAAAGGCTTCTTTCCGGTCTTGTTTTTTAGTCTGTTAGTCTGTCTCTATATGCTTTTATCTGTCAATCTGTCTGTCTGTATGACTGACTCTCTCTCTCTCTCTCACTGTGTGTGTGTGTGTCTCTCTCTCTCTCTCTCTCTCTCTCTCTCTCTCTCTCTCTCTCTCTCTCTCTCTCTCTCTCTCTCTCTCTCTCTCTCTCTTTTCTCTCGACCCATCATTCTGTTGATCTTATCTTTTTCACACCCCATCTCCCACACTTGATCTGACCTACCATCTAACATCTGCCTGTTGGCTCCCACCGACAGTTCCCCTACCAGATTCAGGCTGATTTCGTAATCTTCAGTGGAGGTATCAGAAAACCTTCGCTCTTCCCTCTCTTCGTCGTTCACTCTTAGCTCCGCCCACCGCTCAGTGACAAGAACAAATATATCCTGCCATTTCCGTTTCTGAAAGGGAAGCAAAAGACCACGACTGATGAGGTTGAAATTTAAGGGGAAAAATAGAAAAAGAAATTAGATGTTTAACATAAGAAAGAAATTGTTAACTCTGAACGATCTCCTGGCTGAGAAATACAATAAAAGCCACGCCAATACGCGTTTCTCATAAATGTTTAAAGACATCTTTTATTGCTCGGTACCACAATTCGTACTTTATGCAAGAGCAGCCCTAATGCAGGTTTTATAGAACGTCCACAGATGAAACTCTAAATTTAGGTATTCTGTTGTTATATAATAATGTGTCCGTGTAACAGATAATTATGCGTATATAAACTCCGACTTAACTTTACGATTGAGAAGTGTTACTATTATCAGCCACTGTGACCACTATCGCCATCATTCCAACATAACCATTGATACGAAATTTAAGACCAAATTTTTCATCTGTAGTAGTAAAAAGAGTTCAATACTCAGCCCAAAATACTTTAGCGCCACACCAAATCAAAAAGAATTGTAAAAGCATCAGTTATCGAGATTTGTTATCAATATAGTTTCATTTATTTTATGGAAAGATAAAAATCTTGTATGTGAATACAAGTAGCTCAGTAAACGCTGTAAAAAATAAAGGCAAACCATTTTTGCATCTCGTAAGTGAATCAAGCTTCTCGAGGAAAACTATTTTGTTTCAATTTTAATAACTTTGTAAATTCTTCAATTTTTTGGGGATTGAAAATTTAGATGAGAAGTAAAGTGGTATACTTAACCAAAAGCTTTTCCGGACAAAACGTGACAAATATCAGTTTAGAGTATAATTTTTTTTAATCAAACTTTTAACTGTATTTTAACACAAAAAATGTCCTAATCCATCTTCTATTATCTGCAGAAGAGCTTTGATAAAGCCAAGGAATATAATTGTCTTCTAAGATATTTAATAGGAGACATAGTTTTGTTTCTTGGATACCTTCTTTTGTGTATGTATATGTTATTAAATGTATGTATTACAGCTCTTGGATAAGATCTACCTTAGTGGTGCTTACAGTGAATGCCTGGATAGTTTTATAATGTGAATCAGTTGAGCCATAATTATAGTTCAGCTACGTTTGTATCTGAATATACCTTCAGATATGGTTTGCCCACAGCGATGCCTTTAGTGCTAGATCGCCTGAGGTCTTCTATCCAGGAATGCTAGAGCCAAACGAGGTTTTGCAGTGGCAATCTATTCATCATAGATATATAATTTGTCCAGCAGTCTTTTAAGATTCTTTTTCTAAATGAAATGATTTTAATACTGAAAACATCGATTATGTCAGCTACAGAAAAACCTTGACTGGAGACAATCTCATATTCATAACCATGGTCATTATCACCATCAATATAACAATCATCTTTTTAATCATGATAAGGCTTCACAAAATAACAGGACGCATTATTCGGAAGAATTGGCTGGTTTTTGTCACGCGTAATATAAGGCTTGTTAGTTGTGATCCGATGTCACCCAAGGATTGAACCAAGCATTTATTTTTTTTGTCAGTACAATGAGCGTCTGGCTGAATCATTTGGCGCACTCAGTGAAATGTATTGCAACGTGTTTTTTTTTTTGGCCATGAGGATTAGGACTCATAAAGTATGGGTTTTACTTATGTCAGTTATAAACCCATGTGAGATGGCCAGAACAGCAGCCGTTAAGTTCCCTTCTTTACTAGGCTGCATTTTTTCTTGCTCCTCTTCCGAGGAAGGCCGAGGGCAAGAAGAGCCTTATTCTTATTTTTTCCACCCCTTTGCCTCGGTTGCGCCTACATCTAGCTGCCCCTATTGCTTGCTAACCTTAGAAATATCTTCACTAGCTTTGCCGTCATCTCGAGATCAGATGGCTCGCCTCATAGGACAATGCTTCTTACCTACAGATCCCAATAGGGAACTCTGAAAGTCTCTAGTCCCGGCTAGTTGAAAAGCGCAAATGGGATTGATGACCATAGAGTATACAGAACACATTCGGACTCCACCCCTACCTGCCATGAATGATCTGTGGTTCACGCGTAGGCGGAAAACTTGAACTGCACCTCTTTGAGTCAGATTCTTGATTGAATGCTCTTTTTGGCCTCGTTCTGTTGGGTGAACTTCGTTTCACGTTAAATCTTCTTCGCGGTCTATCTTTTGGTTGTAATACTCGGGCGAAGAATAGACTCGCGAGGCTCATTGGTTTCTCAAGATATGGGCAGTCAGTCAGCTTTTGTGATCTGATGATAGTGTATTACTTTCAGCGGCTTTATTGTCATTGACCCCAGTAAGTGAAAGTTTCGGCTCGCAGAATAACCGGTTGCTTGTTTGGTGAAGACATTCTATTATCTTCTACATGATTTCTCCTGCCAGTGGTGTTAAACCACCTAAAGTCTGTAGAAGTCTCTTGCGGTCGCTAAAGATCACAGCCACGAGTGTCGGGTTCATTGTTATGCCTTTTCCCATACTCGAGGAAAGTTTTTCCTTTCGCAGTCAACCTATACCAACAAAACCGAAGGTCCTTAAATCTCAATTTTTATTCCATACGATCAAGATTCGAAACCTCCTTCAGATGCTCCCTCACTCAGTTGTCGACCTGACGATGTCTCATCATTCGGTTGCGGGACCATAGTAACAAGTTAGAGGTCTAGATATCTTTTGTTTAAAAAATGCAGTGCTTAGGAGCGTATCTGAAGCTTTCGTTTCCTAAGTTTAGCCGTCTTAAAGAAATTAATAACAGTAAAAGAATTTATTGTAGAAAACTACTTTTGGGCCTGCGTGGTTTGTCAACATCGTAAAATTATTAGGGAATTGCCTTGCATGACACATTTTTCTCCCAAAATTTTTGGGTAAAAACGCCTTGCACATTATTGTCGTTTACAAAAAAGTGACAACAAAGTACCACCGTCTTACGATTTGGACCATACATCTGCCTCATCTTAATTACATAAATCCTAGACCTATGTGAGAATATCTAGAATAGCTATGACCTTTTGCTAGTAAGACGGTCAACAGTTCAATGTGCAATTACTGTACTGTGCAGTATTATGACAATGCCCATGATGAGATATCAAAAACTTCATGGAGAATTTGGCCGACTCAATCCTTCCGCAACTAGACTGCGACAAGACCGCTTAGCCTCTTGATTTCTACATCACTCAACGCTGAAACAATTTTCTAACGATTTCAAGTTTTCAATAGCTGGTTCAAGCTGTTGTCTCTCCGACTCGAATGATTGATTCAGATGTTTAAGGGGCACAAAGCTCAAAATGCCTCGGTCAATATATGTTCACAACACGACACTACATCATCATTGTTGGTATAACCATCAATATTCAAACTTGTTCCTGCTTATATGACCGAGTGCTCTTGCGATACACGTTCGAATTTACGTCAAAGCAAGTGTGAGGTTCAAATGCTTCTTGTGCTTTTGGCGGAGTTCGAGGAAATGTTTTATTGTCCTATAGTCTTAGTGTTGTACACAAAGCCAGACTATGGAAGTTTGCCAGGTTGACTTTAAGAGCTTATGCTTTGTAATGTTCTTTTATGAATGCAGTATTCATTAATGGCTCGTTTCGGAATTGTTGTTGAGGTGGCGCTTTCTGCATAAAACTTGTTTATTTTTTATTGTACAGACAATTTATGAGTCTAGCAAGACGTACTTCACTCCCAAAGGAGCAAAATAATCATGTAAATATTGGAACCTTCGCCGCTGTAGATAGTACTCTGAAGCTGGTAAATGGACGGTAGTCACGACTAGTTAGCACCGAATATACACAAGAGAACAAGCCTTACCGTTAATAATGTGGGATTAGTGAAGCTGAGAATCTCTCCACTTTTCTGAACCCTTGCCTGCAGCTGCACGCGACGATCTTTTAGCGACGCCATGATGCTCACGTGACAATCATGAAGGTCGTCTTTGCACAAGTGGTACTGAAAGTAAGAATGAAAGTATCTGGCAGGTCGTTCGCTTTGTTGAAAATTTTTATATTTTGAGTTTAACAACGATATCAGGGCTTATGTTAAGTATTGAACGCATCGAATAGCATCTTTTCTTGTTTTGCCTTTTAATTTTGTCAATTTCATCAATGCCCTAATTAATTGCTATCTCATAACTTTAATCAATACAGCAAGCATTCCAAAACCTTTTTGAGGTTTGCAGCCTGCCGTTACTGTTTTTGCACTTTCTTTAAATAAATGTTTGTATGAGTCTTTTTACCATGATGTTTCATCGACGACAAGTCGCTCAAAAATATCTTCTAGTGCGGAGTTTAACTTATATTTTACGAGGTGGTTTTTCTTTATTCAATAATTTAAAATACACGCCAGAATAATAAGCGCAGCCAATATCCCTGAAACTGACACAGCATTTTGAACTATAAATGAATGAAAGATAGTGTCATCCATACAAAATTGGTCTATATCATATCCATGCCGACTCACGTAGTGAAACACAGTCCCGACGAAAACGAGGGGCTTAATTCTCATAAATATCATTACAAAACCAGTGGGATGTTTCCTCCTGGGATACACAAGGTAAGCTTCTCCTTGAAAAAGCAACCCATAATCATTGGTATCTGGAAAGGTATCATTATTTTCATTTGTTAACATCTGTCACAGTTAACTGTGAGATTAAAGTAAATGAGAGATTCAGACAATGAAGTAAAACTCTTGCGATGATCAATACCAAAGTCAATATCATCAAAATAGCCTCCACCAGCATAATTTATTTTTATCTAATAACAAGATGGCAATCATTCTCACCCCTTGCTAGACAGTCTTCTCACTAGTACACACACTCTACCTCCAACAACATCGTGACTATAACTTTTATGCTTACCATCACTATCGACCTCTTTATAATGGCCATTATCAATTACAGCAATTCATATATAAAATATCATTTTCAAAATGTTCTTGCTGGAGAAGGTGAGAATCATAAAAAGAAGACATTACATTAATATACATTTTAATGATTAGAATATCATCTACGCATCTTGTTCAGATTCACCACCACTTGTTTACCTTGGCATGGTCCTGAGTAGCACGTCATGCTCTCCGAACCTTGACCTTTACACGGGTCACCTCCATACACCGGTGAAGGATCAGTACAGGTGCGATCTCGGAATGACCGGCCGAGACCACATGCTCTAGAGCATTCTGACCACCCGCCCCAGGCTGCCCACATCCCTTCCACTGGGGAAGAGCAGGGAGGAAAAGGACTTCAGTGGCATCCCGGAGGGTTTGCCAGATATTGTCCTATGAATACGATCTTGGAATAGTTCATTGATGCAGTTTAAATTTTACTGCTTATCTACCAACTACCATACAAAAAAAAAAGAAGAAATTCAAAAGGACGATGTATGAAAGTGTCAAATACAGCATCACAATTTTTTTTTAAGGTATTTTACCGAGAAGCAGCCTGAAGTGAATTGACAATGAACGTTTTTTATATTGCGTCCAAAACGGTGAAATGGTGATTTCACTTCACATTTCTTATATAACAAGCCATAACATAACAAGATGTTTTTTCTTATCTTAGCTAGGAATCAAAACCAGGAGTTCTTGTAACAGCTATTATGGTGCAATCCATGCACTATTCTTTGTCATAGAATCGCTCTTCGTCAAGACTACAGTATTAACCATCTAAGACACATGGACCAAAATTGTTCCATTACTCTCTTCCTTTAGTGACATATATCTCCTTTGAGCGCAGCTAGTTTGATTTCTAAGTAAGGCAGCGAAACATAGCCACGAGCCTTTCACTTGCTGTATATTATTTCAAAAGAAACATTTTACAGATCATTCTGGTAAAGAACTGCTTCATGGTGTCAAACCTACACCAAACCATCACTCGACTACGTCATGTTTGGTCTTCATGCATTGTAAGTGGTAAACAGTCAGTGTTGTACAAATTTTATCTAGTTTGCCCAACAGGGAGAGATTAGGTTTTGGAAATCATACATTCGTGAGCATTAGTGGATATGATTCATTTAAAGTCTGGAATATCAAATGTCATTTTTCGCATTCCTACAAATTGTTTGGAATATATCGAAACCTCTCGCGTGACATCCACAATTGTTATCATCATCCTCATCCTCATCATCATGGTTATTTTCATCATCATCATCATCATCATCATTATCAATATTATTGTCGTCTTCGTCATCTTCATCATCATTATCATCATCATCTTCAAAGCCAAAGTCTATTACCCGGACATGGTTGTTGGTTACAGACTGAAGTCTCTTCTCTGGTCTTGACACCAAAGGAAATTAGAGTTCTGGTTCTAACGCGCTGTCCTCCACCACAAATTTTGCTGCATGTCGACCATGGTGACCAATCACCCCAGGCAAAGGGGTGCTCTGAAAACAGATACATCAAAGTTTAATCAAACAGCAACCAGTGTGTGACCCAGTGGTCAATTAATAATCATGATACAGGATGTGCTATCTCATTACTAAAGGTATAATTCTCGGTTAAAGCTGTCCGCTCCTCGATGTTTCTAACTGCTTCGTTTTAAAAAGTCTCTCATACTAAGAAATGCAGGCTTTCAGAAAAAAAAAAAGCTACGACTTAGCAATACGCATGAATGTAGCTATGTTTTGATCAAAAAGTCTGGATCATCGGAAGTAGAGTAAAGATAATCATACTTTGTTTTTTTTGTTTTTTTGTTGTTGTTGTTTTTCGGTTTTGTTTTGTTTTTGTTGTTGTGTTTCGGATTTGTATTGTCTTTGTTGTTGTTTTCAATTTTGTTTCATTTTGTAGAACGTCTGTCAATAAATATAAAAAGATAAGAAAATAAGAAGTGCGAAACCTTTTACAAGTCTTCGTTTAGGCTACAGAATTATATCATTTTTTCAATATTAATCATTTGGGGGGAAGTTGTTGTTTTTTTTAATTCAAGTTTTATTAAGTAATGAGGGATAACCGAATGAGAAGATTGAGGAATGTGTCAGTATAGAGGGTGCAAAAAATAAGATATATAGGGAGAAGAAAAGCAAAACTGTTTCCATTGATGTGCGAGTACAAAGATAGACAAAGATGACCTCTGTGGTTATGTGGTTGGTTTTTCTATACTATTCTGCGGTTCTAACATTGTAATTCCGAAATTGATAGATTCATATATCGAGGTGGAGTCGTCCAAGCCAATGTGATCAGTGGTGATCTTAGAGCTTTCTTCTCTGTGTTAATTGTTCTATCAAATTCCAGTACCGTCATATCTTTATTTCAAAAGTGATCATACTAATTTTACATAGAGCTATCAGACATTCCACTATTTTCTTGCATCATGAATCTAAGTAAAAATCGGTATCTCTAGGTACTGTGGTCACCGCGTGGTTAAGATAAGGTAGCAACAGGAATACTGCACCCCGTCATGGAGAAATTGATTTCCAGTCTTACTAGTCTTTTAAAATAATGAAGCTATGGAAATACGACAGTGATCCAGTTTCCCGCATGTCCACCACGATCTTGTTAATTCAATGTAAACATTTATGTCTCAAAGCCGCTGTGTAACGATAATTCGTAATAAAAGCTATATAAAAATAAATAGGTGGAAAGAACTGTCGAACACTTAGGATAAGTTAGTGTTCAGCCACTTATCTTAAAGAAATATATTTGATACCTGAATCAGTTCTGACTTTGTTTTAATTACAACTAGCAAAAAAGGCTTAGTTATTTTGAACACGGCGATTCCATTACTTGCCTAATGGGCAAATTGTAATTTTTTTTTTATTATGAAACAGGAGTTGGCACAGCTTAGCAGATTTCTGCTTTGTAAATGTAGGTACATAAAAATTAAAGGGTTTTTTTACAGTAAGGAATAATGCATGCGTTCAAGGCGACGTCTGTGGAACGGTAAACTCTTCTTATAACTTCAAACTCGGTACTTTTGAAAGCCATACTTAAGGACAGGTCTAGGGTGGTTGTATAGTGCTAGTACTGAACTCGAACAAGACGACGGGGCCGTGCACGGCTGGCTCTCGTTGCAAGGTCCCGGGCAAGAGCCGCCATACTTGGGCAGAGGATGGTCGCAAGCCCTAAATCGCTCGGACACTCCCTGGCCACAGGTTACGCTGCACGGGTTCCATGCTTGCCACGCACTCCACCCACCAGGAACTGAGGAACAAATAATAGTGCACATAGAGGAATGCTGGTTTGGTATTTTCATATATCGAGATAGGGATGATCTGAATATTCAGTAGAGGGACTCAGTTTTTGCCTTGCTTCACGTGAGCTTGTTTGATCTGCGGGAAAAGGCCTGAGACCACATTTTTGTTGACTGGTTATATTAAACAAGTAAACAAACTAATTAAGGTCCTTACTGACAGATTTGACATAAATACCTGACTGAGGAATAAACTTGAAAAGTTTCGAGCCAGTGAAACTGAAATTTGTTACCGTTTTAAGGTGGTATTGTCTGGTTTTGATATGCCCTGAACATGATATGGCGCATTAACCGGCTTAGTCTGAAAATAAATTGTTTCAAAGTTATACAAAACATGGGAGATTTTAATATATGTTCTAAGTTTCGAGAGTTTGACATGATCTTGTTCATGATGAGATAAAAAAAAAGCAACAAAAGTCGTGTTTTTTCTGTTTTCAATAATTCATCTTATAGATTGAAAAACCACTTAAAGTAAAGAAATTTAGACATTATAACTTTTAATCTTTTAGTACATAGTGCAAGTCTCAAATCAAATTATTTTCTCTTCACAGATTTGTTTTCAGAAACCACTTCAAAATTTCTCCTTCGCGGGATAAAATGAGAGAGGGCAGCACTGAGTGTCTTTCAAAATAGCAAGATTTTTAAGGGGATCGTCTTAAATCTAACAGAGAGGCCAGAGTGCTGTTTCATTTTTGGATGTCTTAGCAGTCATAAATATTATTATACATAAAATAGAGCTAACAAATCGACATTCACTAAAACTGAAGCCTAACATATTTTTATCAGTAAAATTTGGAAAAAAAATGCAGGAAATGAGTACAAAAACAATTATTGCGTGGTCATTTTCATGTTATATGTTATTAGGATTTCCGTTTTTCATGATTTTACTTCGTTTTTATAGTATTACATCAGAGTATATTAAGATTTCATTTCATATCTTTACAGAACTACAATAGTAGGCTGATTTCTGGATTGGGTTCTTAGGCTTCACTATCCGTTTCTTTGTGTTTTTTCACTTTGTATAAAACGAGCCTACCTCCATAAAATAGTGATTTTGCATTCTACCTATTTATATGGCGAAGCAAAATACCATCTAAAATATCATAATTGTCATCTAAGACGTCAGAACCCCTTGTGGTAGCTCACCTGGACACGGGTCCATGTTACAGAACTGGACCGGACTTATCTCCCCGCGGCACACTATGTTCTCATTGGTGCACTTTCTGGTGCGGCTCCTGGTGCCGCCGCCACAAGTCTCAGAGCAAATTGTCCACTCAGACCAGGGGGTGTACAGGTACTCTAGGTCGGAGTTCAAAGGTTCCTCGTATGGGTCGTCCTTGCTTATTTCAGCAGGCTATAGGATCAGATGTTGTCTCTATTTTTATCACCGCTATTGGCACAATAGTTATATCTTTTAATTTACCATGATGTCCGTACTATCTTTGATGGGTCCAATAATACAATGAAATGTTCGACTTTAACAAATGATTATTCTAATAATAATCTATGACATTTTTTTCCTTCTTTTTCTATCGATCTGCTTATTTTATGTTTCTCTCTATCTACCTTAGCAATATAATGCACATTATTCATATTATACTATGTCATACATATAGTTATTTGCGCTGAGCGAGCGCAATTAAGTAGCTTGAGGATAATTTGTCAAATGGTTCTTTGTTTTTTTTTATTCTAAACAAACATGTCGATAATGACCTACAACTGACGCACCTTTATCTTCAAGCTTGTGATGGTCACAGAGCGTCTTCTCCGCGCTAGTGTATATGCAATATTTCTGTTCGGAAATTTTCGGCCCAATAGATGTAGCATCGGTCGTGCTGTACGGTAAATGTCATCCTTTATTGGTCCAGACTCGAAAGTAAATCTCCTCTGTCTGCTCTCACCATAAGTATATATGGCTGTTCCTGGCGATAATGTGGATATAGTCTTTATATTCGAAAATTTAAAGCTTCTTATTGGTGGCAGATGTGACTCGGAGCTTGGGGACTGCATTTTCTGGATCGACGTTGATTTCCTAAAATATCTGGGAATCGTCGAGCTGGGGCGACCAAAAGAAGTAATGATTTTTCTTGACCTTGCCAATGTTCTCACTTGAGAGGTTGGTTGGATTTTCTTTTCTTTCGGAAGATTCACTATTCTCATTTTAACCAGGGGTTGAAATTTCTTTCCTTCCGGAATATTCAATATTTTCTTGCGCTTGACTCCAGTATCAAAGTGTTGGCGAGTGTTTTCAAATCCTGATGTGAGATCGTAACCGGGAGACCATAAGCCACGTTGAAATGTAAAATTTGATTGATGTCGCAGGCCTCGTTTTGTTCTCGACAGCGACTTGTTGTTTTTTGTTTTATTTCTTCGCATGCTTCGCCTTTTCCGTAAAAGATTCTCTAGTTCTCCTCCCTCTCCTAAATCTTCTACGGGTACTGTTGCTATGCTTTCTTCGACTCCGCCACCCCCTACATCTTCTACGTTCTCGTCTTCTATGCTTTCTTCGATTCCTCCGTCTCCTCCTTCAACCTCTCCAGTCTCGACAACATCAGCAGCTGAAACGTCTGTGTCCTCTGGCTTTTCTTCAGCCTCTTCGTTGTCTGCCTCTATTTCTTCTAGTTCTTCCTCTTCTGTTGTTGAAGGTTTTACAAGTCAAAAGTAAAAGAAAAAAAATCTTTAACAGATTTGACGCATGCGAAATGGGGTTAATTTATAAAGAGGATAGATAAACCAATACCTCTTATGTGGTAGTAAGACATTTTTATTACAGGAAAAAAAAAGATTTAAATGCTAAAAAAATTAATACTGGGGGGGGGGGGGGTATGGAGGAAATTGATCTGCTATTGTTTTATCTCTTTTGTATTTCTTTTTTTTTTTTTTTTTTTTGGGGGGAGAGGGTAAATTTTTCCTGAAAATGGTATGTTATTTACACAAGTCTCGTTGTTAGATAACGTTTTCAGGTTTAAAAGAAAATTTACCATTTTTTTTTAACTTTGGGGGGGGGGGGTATGGGATTTTCAAAATAGTTGGCAAAATATTCAAATTTCGAGAGACTTATAAAGCAATAAGAATTACAGAATTAAATCTAATGTCAGCGTCCTCATCAAGTCATTGTTAGATTGATAAATATGGCTAAAATTTGTAATCATAAGAACATTGTATATAAAATTTTTAGGCTCATTTTTCAGCTCAAATTTGGGTACGTCTTGCCCCAGATAATAAAAACTAACATCTCAACGCTTATGTGTTTGTTTTTCATTCATTTTGTAGATCATTTAATATACAAGAAGCTTTCTCCTTTCCTTCCTTTTTTTTAATAGAACCAATGTACTTTACAAACACAATAATTGAGAATCGGGAGAGTTTCAGATAAAAGTATTGTGTGTTTGAGGTTTAAAATGGTGGGGCAGGTACACGTGATGTCAGTAGTAGGTAAAGGTGAATATCTTTAGAACAACAAAGTTACATAGGTGCCAGAGTAGGAGAAAGAGGCGTGAAAACGATGGCTGATTTTGCGCCCCCTTTGCATCTTAAACGACGATTTTAGGGTCAAACGATTTTTAGCGGAAACAAGAAGTTAAAGAGGAATTAAGATAGTTGAATGGGCCAGAACCGATAGTTCAAGAATGTTGTAGTTGTGGCTTCATCGAGTCGTAAAGGTAGAAATGGACATGTCTATACAGATCAGACTTACCATGCGGAGTCTTTCCACACAGCTCTCCGGTACAAGAACCCTCGGACACGCTGGGGCCTAAGCAGTCTTCACCGTTGTAGGGGTACGGCTCATCACATCGGCGCATGCGCGTTCTGCGACCGGTACCGCAGGCAGCCGAGCAGGCGGACCAGAAGCCCCAGTTGCTCCAGCCTCCGGGCTCTGCGATCGGTAAAGACTCGTGAACCAAATTAACGTTAAGAACAATACGCAAATGAGAATTACGGTCTCAAGTAATGGAAAGATCATGTCGCAAAAATAGTGAGACTGGTTTGCCCATTACGCAGTGTCTGGTTTTCAACAAACTAAGGTTGATCAAGTTCACATCTTCATAATCTCAGTGAAAATCTATCTAATACATTGAAATAAGATAACGTGCAATTCTAAGAGTAGTCCCACTGAAACAACTCAAAATGTATCTTTAAGATTACGTTGTAGACATCCAGATTTACTAAAACTTAGTTTGGCTCCCAGTTTAATGATCCAAACACTTTGCATATCACATAATATTCATGATACATACACTTTGTGCAATATATGCAGGAATGATGTAAGTAAGCTAGTTGAATAAATATATCACTAGCACAAAATAATCTTCAAAATAGAAACAAGCTATCAAAGTTGGAGAAAACAAGGTGAACTCACCGGGGCAAGCTCCACCGTAGCAAGGCTTGGTAAAGACCTCGTCCGTACCCTTGAAGCCCGCCTTTTGGCAGAGTTCTAAATTGAGGCAGCTGCGCACGGATGTTTTTAGTCCAGACTTGCCACACGATTCTGAGCAAGGGCTGAAGTTCGACCAGTCCGTAAAGGCGTCTTCTTCGTCTGCACACAATCAGGTGGGGTTAAGCGAACTTTTACGGATAGTTCGTATGACTGATTATCGTAAGCGAAGTGGTAGATTTAAATCCTTTATTGGTCAGCCATAACTGATTCTTTTTTTTTTATTTTTGCCTGTCCTAATAAACGTATATGCTGAGATCCAATCATTGTCATATTTTGATTTCCATTGGGGTTTTAACATTGTTTTATTAGCATAGGAAGCCGAGTGTGTATTAAAATTGTTTCTGCATCTCTGTTTCAAAAAAGTATAAAACTTTCTTACGTTTGAAGCTGTTGCCGAACTCTTTTGCTTGTTTTGAAGCATAGAACACCTTTTTAGCGTTTTCTCAAAACAAAAAGGATAGAGGGCCTTTTAAATAAGTGGATTTATAATGCCAAGTATATTTTCAACGTGTCCAAATAAACAGTGTAATTCAGTCATGCTTTACATTTCTCGTTCCTTTCCTGGCTCCAGCTCGGTAGTTCTGTACTCAAAAAACAATTGCTAATTTTTTCCTCACCTCATACATTGCCATTAAAATAGAAATCTGAAGTAAGTTTTTCTATCTACAGTCGAACAAAATGTGTACCTGTATATACCGTATGATACTAAATTTTTAAAATTTTGACATAAAGCAGACATAAACTGCCATAAGTATCAGATCTCAATACTTTAGTTGTTTGAACTCATCTGTTCTTACCACAATTCTTGGCCAGGCAATTTTGAGTTTCATACCAGGGGCCCTGACAATAGATTCCTCCGTTCTTGGGTGTAGGATCATTGCATAATCTCTTGCGTATATTCTCCCCGTACCCACACTGTGAAAATGTTGCATGTATCGTGATATATTTACAAACTTTGAAAATGGCACCGTTGGTCATCAAAGTACTGATTCTATTGGTCAAAAGGGTTTTGATGGAGAGTTCATGCGTCAATGATAGTGATGACCGAGATACAACAAATGGGACAGCGATGCTGAAGAAACCCTGTTAGTTACACATGTGGTATTTTGCGATAGTTTATCAGCACTTAAAAATATCAGAAAAAAAATCAAGAAAGATAGCAAGTGTCAGGCTCAACCAGGGTACTCAAATCATACCAAAACTGACCTGTACAGAGCAACTTGACCAGGAACCCCAGTCGCCCCAGGCACCGTTGACCGGACAAGCGCCTTCGTACTTTACACAGTGAATGCTTGACCAGTATCGAGTCTAAGGTAACAACAGTTGTTCATGTGAAGTCTTACAAAATCATAAGATAGTAAAAATGCCTTGTTTGTGCATGAAAGAATTATGAAATAATAAAATTTGCTTTCAAAAATGCCGAAATGGGTTTTCTGTTGAGTTCTTCAAACCTTATGGCAATAATCATACCACTTATTTGTCCTAGAATTTCCACTTGATCATCTTATCGTATTTCCTCATTTCAGTCGTGATTTGAAATGATTACAATTTTGCTTCGGCATCGAAAGTTTAGTGCTTTGGGTTCTGGGTCAATACTTACGCTGATTGTAGTTGGTGATTTGCTAATGCCAGTGGTACCGCAAATAGTATACCAGGCACTAAGATGATAGTTTATTACATTGATGGGACCTCATTTCCTTTTGAAAAATTATTTCCGTTCGATTGGTTACATAAAAGGAATTTATTAAGCGAAATTCTTTCTAGAAGAGAAGAGAACTAACAGTCAGTTTAGATTGAGGAAGTTTTTTCAAGTCTCTGTTGAGGGTTTAATTTAAGATAGATGATGCTATTGGATAATAACACTACAATGCGATTTGTGTGGACGAGTTTACACACCACTTTATGTTCGTCTCCTATAATGGCCTCCACCTGTTTGTAAGAACAATGCTTAAGGACACACGTCTCCGCCAGGTGAGGGAAACTCTCGTGCATTTTGCGCATGAAGGCTCGAGCCTCCGCCACTCCATCAGCAACTGAAAAATAGAAAACAAAAAGCGAAGAAAAAAGAAGCTCTAATTTTTTATTAGACTGTAAGGCCTTTGTTGTTTTCATCTCGGAACAGTAAAAGAATCATTTATGATGACTTTGATATGAAGGAGTGATTCTGTTATCCTTTGGATCAATGTTTTTGGGTGTGGATGTTCGTCATCTCATATTTTAAAAAAACATTAACGTAAGACTCTACCCTTGGCTGGCTATTCGATTTGGAAGAAGAAATCTCCGATTTTTTCATAAATATAAACTAACCAAATTACCCCCCGCAAGGTAGTCCACCTTGAACTAGGAGAAGCCTCCACGTAAATCACCAATCTTGCAGTGCTTAAATGGGCCTGCCCCTGGTTGATACTCCTGTCTGTAAGTATGTGAGATCATTTTAACCTTCTACTGCACTCACTTGAAAAAAGGGCCTTCACCCCTGACGCTTTTAGCACACACACACACACCACACTAAACCCTACAAGAGAAGGATCGAGTCTGTAAGACAGGACAGCTATCAAAGTGGTATTTTGGAACATCGGGACAATATGGATCATCTAGTTTGATTTATAAATTGGCACAAATTATCCACGAAATGAAATGGACGGCTGGAACCAAAGAGACAAGACTGGAAACCTGAGTTAGACACTGATAGTGAACAGAGCGACCCACCTGATTAAAGCATCTTCGGGAATCTTCGGAGACGCTAAACAGACGACGCTCGATTCTCGTAAAGACTCAGCCAAAGTCATCAACAGAAAGAGGAACATTCAATTTTTTGCAGTAAAGGGGAAGAGATTTTTTTCCGGCGGTAAGTAAGGGGGGGGGGGGGGGAAGAGAGAGAGAGAGAGAGAGAGAGAGAGAGAGAGAGAGAGGGTGGCAGTAGATATACAGTGATTGACCAAAGAGGCGTTAAGGACATGATTATACGTGTACCACTCGTTAGATTTTAATTCAAGAAAAATTCTGGCAGACAAAAACTCGGAAAATGGAGCATATGTATAAAAAAAATGGCGAGACTGTAACAAACATGTAGCCCTGACATTATTATTTAGATATAAGAGTAATAATCCATCCTCAAAAACTTATCCGCAAGGTCTCTGAGATTTAGGAGAAGCAGATCTAGCGGACTTACATCAGGCACAACTTTAAGAGGTTATGGTGCGACAAGAAAAGAACCGATATACTATTTTTTTACATCGACTTTAGGTACTTTGCAACAGACCAACATAAATGCAAAAGTGTATCTTTGGGTTTTTCAGAAAGAAACACGGACTAGAATTTGACTCCAGCCTTTGAATGGATTTTTCAGCGGACAAAAAAGAATGGAAACTTGTGGTAATGATACACTGAGGAAAAATGCAAACAATCCAAACGAAAACGATTAAATTTTGATGCGGAGAGCAAGAGGATCCAAAACAAATATTGGATATCCGCAGATATCACATAGCTACAAGACTTTGGGAAAAATACAGCACCGAATATGAACAGGACAATTAACAATGCCTGAATAACATTAATTTGCAAACACAGTGAACATAATTGTAGACAGTAGTCTACCAATTCATGGAAGAAAAGCTCTCTCTCTCTCTCTCTCTCTCTCTCTCTCTCTCTCTCTCTCTCTCTCTCTCTCTCTCTCTCTCTCTCTCTCTCTCTCTCTCTCTCTCTCTCTCTCTCTCTCTCTCTCTCTCTCTCTCTCTCTCTTTCTCTCTCTTTCTCTCTCTCTCTCGCTCTCTCTGTCTCTCTATCAATCTATCTCTCTATCTCTCTCTCTTTGTCTCGCACTCTTTCTTTCACACACACACATATTTTCGATGAACCAACTCACTTTCTGTACAGGCACCGATACACGTCCTGTTCTCCACACTTATGCCCTTGCATGGATCACCACCAAACGCTGGCTTAGGATTGTCACATGACCTTGTCCTCAACTGCCAACTGCGAATGTCGCAATCAGCCTTGCATCGAGTCCAGGAGCTCCATTTGGAATAACCTCCATCAACTGAAGACAGACGAGACATAAATTGTCATAAAATGATTTACTGTAATCTAAAATGATAAGGTTCTTTATCTTCTGTCTAAATTAATAATTACTACTCTTTATTTGTACAAGTTCGGTTCTGACTTTATTAATATATGAGTTGCCTTCGCAAGGCAGATTTTACGACACCCTTTTACTTATGACAGATAGAGAGAGAGAGAGAAAATACACTTTTTTCCACGGGCATGTTTAGATCCGAAGTCCACTCTCGATTTTTTTTTTTTTACATAAAGGGATTGGGCAAAAACACCACATTTTTTTTCCGAATATTGAATTTGAAAAGGAACAGTCTTTTGATCGAAGCGATACGGTTAAATCCCCAAAAGTCTCGCATTTATTAAAGATCAAAAGGCAGCTTAACAGTGGGCTAAGTATAAGATAATGAGTTCTCTTTGAAGAAAACAACATTCCATTTGAAGTGAAATCGATTTGGTGAGAGAGAGAGAGAGAGAGAGAGAGAGAGAGAGAGAGAGAGAGAGAGAGAGAGAGAGAGAGAGAGAGAGAGAGAGAGAATAAATTGCGAGTATTCTGAACTGAGATACAGGGGATTCTGCTGCTTGTTTTTTTTAAATCTATCATTCTTCAGAGCCAAAATTAGATGGGATCCACTCAAATATGGAAAGTCCCCATTAAATCTCCATCACTACGCAAGGAATACTGAATTAGCCATGCTGCTGAACCGGCTATCTGAAACGAAATTTCACCATGGTTATAGCCCCTATTTACTTCTACCATTGCATATTTTTTTACAGCGAATCACGAAGATCCTGGCAATAATATAATCATCATTTTGTTATAACAGTTAGAAGTAATCGCTCTCATTCAAATATTCTGAAAGGTCTAATATCCACAGACAAGCAATGCAATTAAGATTTTACAGACATGCTTGTATTTAAAGCACCGCTATGTAATGTCCCAAAGCTGGCAAAGGAGGATTATTGCGAATGACGGTGGATTTTTCTAAGCTTTCCATTTACAGGGCTTGCCACTAAGAGCTGCATTTCGCATTATTCATAGTACGCAGCTACGCAATTTCGCATTTCCTAACTCTCATTGTTTTCCTCTTCTTGGCATTCCATTTTCATTTTCTGAAGTTATCAGAGTGCTCTTTTCTCAAACCAAAATTATCATTTTATAAAAATGGTTTATTTGGTTAAAGTGGCACTGATTTCCATGAAGGCTATGATTCTTTGATGTAAGGTAACAAGTCTGGTGCAAAAAATCATAAATTGCGAAATTAAGCTACAATTGTAGAAAATTGATATTACTGATCAACCACGCCAATATAGAGAAAGGTACACGTGTGTGCTTGTGTTTGAGAGTCTGTGGTAGAGATAGAGAAAGGAAAGAGGCACTAAATCAGGAATCTCCGTTCCGATTATAATGTGGAAGATAATTAAACTACAAGACTCTTATAATCTTTAAGTTAATGCGATGTTCTATTTTTGATACCTGGGCATTCCTCGAGTTGCCTGTGAAAAATACATCTGTATGTCTGCCAAAACCGCACCTAAGAGAAGAAATATTCGAGAAGAAGATGATGAAGGAGCTTCAAATATAGAATTATAAAACATTAAAATGGGGCTACGTAAATGTTTCTATCATCTGTGGGATTTGCAGTTCGTTTCTATTTTCTATTTCAGTTCCAATCTCCTTTTTCTCCTACTTGGGTATCCAACCAAAAGTTAAAACTCTAAAATATCCCGTTTTAGTGTGCTGTATATTATTAAAACTTTTATTTCATGGGTTGTTGTTTTTTTTTTCTCTAACTAGGTCGTCCTGCAGTATTGAGAGTAAACTAGGTTTGCATGGTCTACCAGTCAGTATGCTTCAAGGGCCATGCCTTTTTCTCCTGAAGAAGACCAGGTTGCCATGAGAAAATGGCTCGTTTGCCCGAGAACTGCTCCTCAGTGCATTCCTCCTTTTTGGTGATACAGAGCTCCACGAAAGAACTTCTGTCATTGGGTGAAATGCTCTGTATCTCTGGTTGCATTATGTCCATCAGTTCATCGTTCGTCGGATCTGAGAGGGAGGCCAAGACACACTCTACAAAATTTTCTACTACAGCGCTGATGCTAAATTACTGCTTTTCAATGGTCTAAATGATTAAGTATTGATCTAATCCAATCAGAAGTTCGTCTTTGAATCAAAAATGGCCCTCGAGATTTATAGGTAGTCGACCGATTGACTCTGCGCTTTATTTAGTGACGATTAAAGATAAAGCAATTTTCTCTTCATTAAGATCGGTTCGAATAAAATGTAAGTAACTTTTGAGTGGCCATTCCTATGAAGAGATATTTTTTTTCTTTATTGTCGCAGTGATGATTCTTGTTCATTCAAGAAAAACGATCAATTGAGGGAACCCATAATTCTTATAGCGATCCTAAACATCAATTTTATCTTAAAGATGTTATTCCAGCAAAGGATGTACAGCAAGAGATTAAAATTAGCAGAATGAAACGTGTGCAAAACACTCAACTTGTTAACACGGTTTTAGGATAAAAAGAAAAGCAGGACATTAATATTGTGCGTTCATATGATAAATACTGAGTAGTTAGTCCAGCAAAGATTATATAAGGTGAGTTAACATATCAGCTAAATGATTAAATTCTTTTTAAACCTTTTTTTTTTTAATTATTATCATTTAGTTTTGAGAACTCGAATATTTTATATGTTCTTTATAGATCTAGATCTATTGTACATACTTTCATCTGGACTTGGCGCTTGTGCAAATCCATGCACAATAGGGTAGATCTTGAGAATGCTATAGAGTTCTATAAAAGAGAATAGCTGCATGGTTATTCGGTTCGACCTTTATTCTTTAGTGATGAAAAGAACAATAGAATAGACACTTTATTGTGTTCTTTCTTCCTGTTTTTTTTTTTTTACTTTAAATAGGCAATACTTCTAAAAGTACATTAGTCTAGTCTAATTGATTCAAAAAATTATATTGAGAATTTGTCCCCCTTTGTGAATTTAGAACTTATTTCAGACGTTCAATTTGTGCATCTTTTTTTTCCTTCAATCATCACAAATGTTATTATTCTTATGCCTCTTACATTTTCCCAGCTATTTCTCAACAAAAATCAATTCTATTCAATTTATTTCTATTTAAATTAAGTTTTAATTAATGAACACATCATTTTTATTCTAGCCTGTAATTAATTTTTTCCTTGGATACAATTTGAATGATAATTCTAAGTTTCAGTCGAATTTGATGAAAAGCAAAGTTTAGCGCTGTGTATTTAATTTTAATAACATTGCGATTGCAAAATCAGCTGTGCACTTTAAATCCCATTGTTCGTATCTCAAAAGGTTTCAACTTGTGCTTTTCTGTCCAGTTTTTATTGTTTTGTTGTTGATTTGTTTTGGGTTTTTTTTTTTTTATTATTTGTATTGTTGTAGTCTTTTTTTTTTTTTTTTTTTTTTTTGGGGGGGGGGCGGGCGCGGGGTCAGGGGGGTTTTTTGTTTTGTTTTTGCTTTTTTTTTTTTTTACTTTGGTAGACTAATTAATAATGAGCTCAAACGATACTTTGACAATAAAATTGCACATAAACGTAACTCAAACATAAAATATTTCAGTTTATTGTTTAAAAAGGTGAGAGTTTTGCATTTTTCACGATGGTATTTCGTAAAGTAATTTGTAAAAAATACGTCTTTGGCCTACAGTTGATTAGAGGCCAGAAGAAGAGCCTTGCCTCAAGTTTGAATGAATAGCTTTTGGCGTAGTGGTAGTAATAGCTCCAGGATTAGGAGGTCTAGCCTATTTGTTTCAAAAAAATACTAGAAGGTAATATATAAAAGCAAATTGAAAAGAAAAGGATTTGAATTAAAATAATCTTTTTTTCAACCTTTTTTTTAACCGCACAAGAAATAAATTATCTTCGTCTAAATAATCATCCTTTTCAACTCAAGATAAAAGTACCTAATGGTGAATAGAATACAACATTCATAGATGATCAGAAAAGTGCGGTCTGAATGGAATGCACGGATGCTTACGTCCATGATAAATTAGAATACAGCTTGATACTTAAGGAGTTGCTGCAAATCTGTTGCAATCATAAACATCTTTCTAAGAGCGGTCCGACCTATGCTGAGAATAATCTTCAATGCAGCAATCAGATCCTCAGATCTCTCAGAAATTCGTCTCTCGTCCCCGTGATGAATTTTTCTTGAGATACTTTTAACTTTGAATTCATGCATTAGATTGCTTTCTCATTTCAAAGAACAAGATAATCAAGTTTTTATTCGTTCTCATTTACCTCTAACGACGGGTTCTTATCTTTCAAAACCTAGTATTCTTTTCATATTTTTTTTTTCATTCTTTTTGTCAATTAAAAGAAAATACATAGAAAATGTTCTTGATGAATTCTTTCGACACCACCAAATATTGATTAAAGGCTTACATTTTAAGAACTGTTTGACGTTTTTATATTCTCGCTGATCATTTCACGCAGCTTTACCGAGTAAAACCTTTTTTTTTTCATTTTAGTTTATTTTTTTTTTTCTGACTCTTTACTCGTTTGTTGAATATTACTTTTTGGGTTGCCTGTTTTGATTCGTTTGATAAGTTTGTAAATATTGGTTTCTTATATATATATATATTACATAAATAATGAGAATTTATCCATAATGAGCAATTTGTGATTACTAGTGTAAAATATAAAATTTTTAAACTTTAAGATGATTCGTAGCACTCTCAATTATGAAGGGATTTAAGTTGCAGAAGTCTTTCAGTTGTTCGCAAGATTTACATGATTTTCTTTATATAAAAAGGGTAATTTGTTTAATTTGTCAATTTTAAAACACCTCTCTCTCTCTCTCTCTCTCTCTCTCTCTCTCTCTCTCTCTCTCTCTCTCTCTCTCTCTCTCTCTCTCTCTCTCTCTCTCTCTCTCTCTCTCTCTCTCTCTCTTCTACTTCTTCTGTCTGTCTGGTTGTCTCTTTCTCCCTCCCTTGCCTCTCTCTTCCCCTACCTGTCACCCATCTCTCTCTCTCTCTCTCTCTCTCTCTCTCTCTCTCTCTCTCTCTCTCTCTCTCTCTCTCTCTCTCTCTCTCTCTCTCTCTCTCTCTCTCTCTTCTACTTCTTCTGTCTGTCTGGTTGTCTCTTTCTCCCTCCCTTGCCTCTCTCTTCCCCTACCTGTCACCCATCTCTCTCTCTCTCTCTCTCTCTCTCTCTCTCTCTCTCTCTCTCTCTCTCTCTCTCTCTCTCTCTCTCTCTCTCTCTCTCTCTCTCTCTCTCTCTCTCTCTCTCTCTCTCTCTCTCTCTCTCTCTCTCTCTCTCTCTCTCTCTCTCTCTCTCTCTCTCTCTCTCAAGTATAGGAAGCTCATCTTCGATTAATTTAACAATTGTTGATACAAAAGTCATGTGTTTCAATAATTTGTCAATCTCTGCTTCCAATTCAGTAAAAGAATTGCATACTACTGCACACTTTCAAAATTGTCATAAAATACTTCTTAAAGTGATTATGAGTGAAACTTGCTGAGGCGTGTAGGCCTTATGTGAATGTGCTTGATTTTTAGGATAATCTCTGGACAAATTCCTTTTATTTATTTGCTGCAGCTATTTGAACGGACCACCCAATAATAAATAATAATGAGCTCATCACAAAGAACAGGAAAAGTGGGAAGAGAGAAACATTTTTACATGACAAAAAATGTCAAAAATATTCAATTCTTATCTTATATTCACAATTAATAAAGGTGTATAATTTTTTCTTGAAGTGTGTGTGAACTTAGTTTGTTTTTCATTTCACAGCAGAAAGTGGAGACTGTGGCAAAATGTTACTATGCAAAGGTACCATATGGTTTTTTCCCCACAAACTATGCTGATAAAGAAAATGAGAATAGAAATGTCGCTACTTATTTAACAAACTTCTGGGAAATAGTTGAGAGGCAAAACATTAATAAAGGCTGAAAATTGCCAAAAATCGTCTCTAAATAATATGAAACTGGAAAACTGGAAATAATTTAACTGTTTCAGAGATTTTTGTACTTGCGAAATAAAAAAAGCAAAAGGTTTATTTATAGTGGGTTCATTATATGCCCACCTCTACGTTTTGCATCAATTTTGGTTAATTTGTCTTTTCTTTTTGTCTTTATTTTATATGTGCAGGGAGAGAGCAAGGTGAATATAATTACTTCCACATGTCTTGAGAATGGTGCAGAAAGATGAGCGGCCTTATGATGACTTTTATAGTTTTGTGTTAATGCTGCTGGATTTTGAGACTACTTTTCATACTCATGTAGATCACCATAGGAGATGTGTCATGGACGTTAGAATGCATGATACCTCTAGCTACATTTGACAATTGCCACGCCTCTTAATCCTTGCTGTTGGGCATCTTCTCATGATTTATGTAAATAGCAAAAACTTTCACTTAAGTATTTCAGAACCTAAATTGTGAGACTAGATCAATGTACCTCTCTGCATTATTTTTAACTTCTATATATGCATATAGAGAGTGAGCCATACACTTAGATGTATACTATCATACACTCATTGCCGTCAAACACTAAAGTTCTTCAGATAAATGACTACTTTTTCAGGTTTAGTGACAAGTTTTTCAGATTCAGATTGGATTGTCAGACATCAAGACTTTAACAAGCCTAAGAGGAATCATTCAATGGGCTGCAATTGTGGTAAAAAAAAACAAAAAAAAAACATTTTTTACTCCCAAGTAATATCTAGCACAAAAGTTTAATATCTTTTTTCTCAAATTACAGTCTTTGCTTTTTTATTAAATCTGGTAAGGCTTGAGTTATAAAGGGTATACAGATGCAAAATAAAAATCCAATGTGTAGAATACATTATTAGTTGAAAATAGTCTTATGAGGAGGATTTACAATGTAATGAATGTAACTATGGACATGCATTATCATACATATGTCATGGACATATCAAGCTATGAAATGAGTATCAATTTGACATTCTTTAAACAATTATAACATGAAGTTGGAAACTTAGTCATAAGCATTCAGGACATAAAAAAATCCGGAGGGTTTTTTTCTCAAATGAAATATTTTGTTCAAAGTTTAGAATAAATAAAAGGCAATTATAATGTTTTTAAAGTAATCACATTATTTTCTTCTATAAATTGTCCAGTTTCCTTAAGTCACTGTAAGGCGATTTCCTGTCTTTGTAGCCATAGTACCAGGAGGAGCAACTTTTTCTGATCTCCCTGACCTTCCTGACCTCACAGAATTGCCTCGAGACTTGCCAGATCTGGCAGAACCCACCTCTGATGCTGCAGCAAATCGAATGCTCCTTGGACTCCTAGAGACATAAATATAAAAAAAAACAATAAACCATTGCCTCTATTGATTCATTATGGCAAAACTTTTTCTCATTACAATAGTATGTTTGTTTTCACCACAACCACGAATGAAATGATTAAGTCTTAAAATCTTAATAATAAGCTAATGAAAAGAGGGGCGTTTGTTTGAGATAAATAAAAAAAGATATGGCTATAGATCTTTCTTTAAAAGATTGACAGCACTGATTAATAGCACATCAAGGAATGAGATTAACTTACTTGACCATGTCAGGGCTGAGTCTTGGATCTGGGGAGCCGCCCTGGTGAGAGGCTAAACTTGGTGTTACGGGTGGGTGGGGAGAGGCTAGATTGGCGTCTGCTACGGTCTCGATGCCTGATGTGCTGTCTGGCCTGCTGCCTTCCAGGGCTGCTTTCTCCTTGCTTTTTGGCGCCTCCTCTGTTCACAATTTAAACAAAAAAGAAAGCATAAATTAGAGACTGTAGGTTTATCGCATTTGATTTAGAAATTTTCAAAGGTTTTTATAGAACATTTTCACTTTGAGAGGTGATAACCAAGTAGCCCTCTATATATTGTTCTAAATATGTAAATTTATTCTGCTTTTGCACCTGGTTTTTCCTGAGTTTTTTTTCATTTTTGGTGGATTTTTGGGGGAGTTTTTAAGGGAGGGTGGAGTTTTTTATGGTTTGAAAAAGTCACCTGAGTTTTACTTTGTTGAGTTGAGTTTTTCTTCTTTTTATCATAGCTAAAACCTTTTATGACTCAGCAAATACCAATAATCTAGAAATACATGTGCCATTGTGATGAGGTAATTAAAATAAAGAAAGTTCATGATGTCAATGCCAATTTCAAGAGGAAATCAGTTTTTTTAAGCTTTAATATAAAAACATATTTAATATTTTAACATGCATTGAAAAACTTAATACATAGATATATAGTGCCAGCAAATACAAGCATGAAAGCAAGTTAAAATAAAGCAATTTGAAGGAAGAATTTAGTAATAATATAAAAGTACAAAAATAATATTGTTTCAAATATATTATGATCTTTTGTCTTGCTTGAAAACTTTGCAATGAGTGCAGAACATTTTGAAAACTTAAGTACATTCAGCTTACATAAGTTGCATTCTTTGGTTTTGCCATGTTGTTTATGAAAAGGAGTGATAAATGAAAGCAGAGTATTATGTACATTTAACCTACTATGTACACTTAACCTATATTTAATTTAAAAAAACCCACAAAACACTTGTTCTTCAAGTTATTAATAATTTTATGGTTAAAAAAACTGATAATAGATTGGATTTACTTCCAGAATTTTATATAAATGAAAAAAAAAATGGTGACACAAGTGTTTATCTTTCTGAATATTTGAGTAAGTAGAGTTTTTAAGCTGTTTACAGGTGGATTTTCAAATCTGACCAAGCCAAAGATAGAATTAATAGGATTTTAAAGTCAGAATCATTGCACCAGTAAAATTAGGAGGTAAAAGAAAGCTGAAATACGAATTGCCCTCTTAGACTTGGCAAAATATAAGCTAAAATAAAGTAATTTCATTGCATTATAATTCTCATTTGCTCATTTGATTTCATATCACATAATCTAGGAGGTACATGTAAAGAAAAGCTTTAAAGCTTGTATTAAAAAAAATTTTTTTTTAATATATTTATATATATATATATATATAGATAGATAGATATAGATCTGTATATAAAATCTGTCCTAACATTTTGGATGTCCAAAATTTGAATTTTTTTTTAAAGTGTTAGAATACAAAGTCCTCTTTACTTTTTAGGGCTAAAATTTTATTCCTTGGAAAACAATCAAGATTTCATGCAACTTTATCATTGAAAGCCAAAGACAATCTATTATTCTAAATGTCAATACTTCAAATGCGGTATGGGCTACATGAGACTCATTTGGTCTGGATGCCAGACACATAGAGTATGGGCTGTGAAATGGCATCTGTTTCAGCATATTTTTTACAATTTGATCAGAATTTAAAAAAAATAATACATTAAATATAAGCTTGGGATCTCTTGGTGTCCTGTACCAAGTGTGTACATAAAAGACCATTTACAATACTATAAAACTTGATATTTGATAGAGATTGCAATAAAATTATTCTGTTACCTTTGAAGATATATTTATATACATTTAAAGGCAGTCAGCACTTTCATTGAAACCTGCTTTTTTATTATTATTATTATTATTATTATTATTATTATTATTATTATTATTATTATTATTATTATTATTATTATTATATTTATTGACATTTTGGAAGTTCTGCCTCTTCTGGGGTGGTTCACTACTAAAATCCATGCTCTGTTGCACTAAATCTCTTTCACACATATGTTAGTATAAGATCAAACATCTTTTTTTCCATTATTTTGTACTTCAAAATTAATTCTCATTCAGCATTATGTGTTTCAAGGCTCTTTAAGACATGCTTATTTATAGAAATTTAGTTTGAGGATTTGTTTGAAGATTTTATCAAATACATCCTATGATGATATTGCTGACTAGGTAAGATTCTAAATGTAATAACAGATAATCTATCTATTAATCAGGTGCCATGCACCTTAGTGTGGGCCACCATGATCTTTATCCCTCTTTGCTTTGATTACTAATAATGGCATAACTTACAATAATTTGCTGTTTATAATTTTAGAATCCAGCATGTTGCTAACTTTTAAGAGACGTTGATGAGTTATCTTTTCAAGCATTATATTAAATGGTAACAATGTGAATTGATGTAAAAAAAAAAAAACGTCGTATCCACACATTTCTTACAGTGAAGACATGTTCCCTTTAAGATTTAAAAACCAGGATCAAGATGAAAAGGGGCTTATTTGTTTTAATGTGAATACTCTCAAAACATTGAATTAAGATAAAAGAGAAACAGTTCTTTGAGAAAAACTCTCTCTCTATAACTAGTTAAGGCAAAGTTATCAACTGAGGGGTCATTAGCTCTCATTATTTTTTTGCCATCTGCACCTTTAATTTCGGATATCAAGATTTTATCTTGATATTGAGGAACATGAGCACCTGTCCTGCTTCTTACACAGATAATAATGCAGCTCTAATTTAAGGAGCTCTTTGTTAAGTAGATTTTTTTCCTTGTCTATTCTTTTTATTCTGTATGTCATCCTTTGGCACCTATTTGATATAAGCGAAATGCAGATTCTATCTACATGCTTTAAATTTTAGGCAAGACAACTGAAATGAGTACTACAACTAGAAACATCAGCGTTAGTATACTTCTCAAAGAGCTACAAATATCCTTTAAGTCACAGGGTTAGCCAGACCCCTACATAACTGGTCCTATCATAACAACAACTGACAGAATTTCAAAATGTTATATGGTCTTATAATATAATTATATCAGTGCGATGATGTATGTAAACTGATGAAATGAATTCAAAATATACAATATCATTCAGGAATCAAAATATAATCGTTCAGCAAATGACATTTCTTACTCTATTTTTAATTCTTTTTTTCATTCAAAGTAAAAGCTCAAATCTAAAATTTAGCCATTCTTTGATGTGGCATGTTTCTTTTTTTTTTTTTTTTTTTGCTTATTTGGAATTTGAAAATCACATTTTTGCAGTAAAATTGTAAATAAAGCAGCAAGTGTAGCATTAATTAAGTCAAACAAAAACGTCAGTAATTCTTCATCATAATCCGATATGAAACACTCATAAAAATAGCTGTTCACAAAAAATCACTAAATTTTTTTAAATTCACAGCATATCTAACATTTCATACATTCTTCATTAAAGAATGTTATGAAATATAATGAGTAAAGTGCCCTTATTAACACCAATAAATGTTTATGTAGGCCTTGTCTGAGATGAGAAGAGCAAGAGTTTGAGAAGGCTATTTTGGGCAAGCAAGCTAGAACTGTCAGAGGGATTGTGTGGTGCAGCACAATTTAAGACAGAATCAAAATCAGAAGAGTTGCTGGTCATTGAATCTTCATACACAGTTAACTTTTTATATGCTGAAGAGTCAAAAAGGATATTTCTATGTTGATCAATAAATGAAGAAAAGTTGCCTCATTATTTTGAAAATTGCTTCAGGTGGGAAAATCATTCTTCAAAGTTTTTTTTTTTAGCGATGCAAATTGTAAGATATATGTATATGTATATTGAGTTGCGAAATTTCAAAAGGCTTTTAACTATGTAGGATATAGATGTAATTGAACTTGTATCATTTATATAAAAAGTAAAGATTTACAAGTTATTAGAACAAAGAAATGATTGACTGATTACTTTATTCTAACATAGCTTGAGCACAACAGAGCAGCTTCTTTTGATTTTGTTCCAACTTTTTTTTTTGGCGGGGAGAAGGGAGAGAACAAGTTTTTTACCTTTTTATTTTCTTTTTTCCTGTTGCAGACGAAAGTGGGTCAAGAACACAGTGTTTCAAACCATAAAAAACAATTGTGCATGAACAAAATTCAAATTTATATATCAGATAACTTAAATAAACCTATTGATATGGTATGAAAACTTATCAAGCACCTACCTTCATATTGTGGAGTGCAGTGTATAAGTGCCTTTTTTATGTACATTCAATATAAACCATACAAATCTGAATGAAGGAAATTTTTATATTTGATTTTGTGGGTGAGAAAAATAATCTCTTGAAGCATCTCCACTCTACTTGTAAATGGCAAATTGCAACTACTCCTAGCACTAGTTCTAAATTAAAACACATTGTCTATATCTCTGCTACATGTTTATGTTACAACAAATACAATTTAGTTCTTGTGCATTTACTTTCTTTAAAAAATAATGAAATAAAAACAATGATTTTTCTATGAACTTTCAAGAGGCTCTAAAGTAGACAGTCTTTCGTAATATTAATAGATGTGGTCTAAATTGCTTTTCCTTAAAGTTTAGGATGCACTTCCAATCCACTGCAATAATGTACAAAACAGATAAGAGTCAGTGTTTGAATATAATGTGCAAACGTTTCTCTCCATCTCTAATGATGAAATCATCCCTATAAATTCAAGGTAATGAAGATTTTAATGAGGAAAACTCTCTCAATATTTTCTTGATCCAAACACACCGTAATCAATTTCTAGGACAAATTTAACAGATAAATGTTAATACATAAGGTTATATGTTCGTGCAATAAATCTCAAAATACATACAAAATCACTGCACTTTAAGTGCTGCATATGGTCTAAGAAAGTTACAATTGTTAAGTGTTAGGCAAAACTAAAAATTTGGCTCTGTTGAGAAGTTAATGGATTATAGATACAGAGGTTGTGTAGTGTTCAATGTGATATTGACCTTGGCTATGTAAGAATATGTCAAAATGAGTGGAACCAACCTAGTTTGGGTGACATGTCAAAAGTCTAACTTTTAAAGCAATTTTAACATATCCAGTTCAACAATATTAAATCAAAGAACACTGCAGGCCATTTCAGTGGCAATATTTATATCCTTTGATTTAAGTATTAACTGCTAACATAGAAATACAGAATTTACTATTTCCAATAAAGATGAATAATAATCAAACTTGAACCTCGCCTTTCATATGAATAATACATGGCAAAAGAGAATACATTATAAAATTATTTTAAAAGAAAAAAAAAAAGAAAAGTTCAGTGTTTTAAATCGTCTTGATCACAACACACAAATGAAATGATTATCTTTTGTATTGTTACAAAGGGAAAAAAATGTTTTGTCTCACCTTCGGGTCTTCGTGAAGCAATGTTATCAAGAAATTCTGACAGCATGCCTAGCTCATCCCTCAATTTCTCAGTGATCTCATCTATCTTGTTTTCTCTTTTACCAGTCTTGTCAAGAAGTCTACCAAAAGCTTCAGCTGTTGCCTGATCTCTAGATGCAAAAAACTGTGGCAGGACAATTGTATAGATGGAGTGTTTAGGATGTATTGTCTACTTTGAGTGGCTTTGCATATAATTCTCTTATTTGTGTGTAAAACAAAGTCATATACCAGAGTATTTTTTTCCTGGAGGGGGGGGGGGTGTTTTTGTTTTTTGTTTTTTTTTGTTTTGTTTTTTATTGAGGGGGGGGGCGCAGATTTCTGATTAAGATTTGTTTCTACCAGAAAAATGAAAATTTTAAAATAAAAATAAGTATTTAAAATTTGATCATTTCCCTATTTCCTTTTAATCTTTCAATATTTTTCATGGATAAAAAGATAAATAACTGCTACATACCTCTTGCATCATGTTATCAGCATCCCATTTTCTGGACAGTTCACCTTAGAATCAATCCAAATTTTAAGAAAAATGCTTTCATTAGTTCATAGCTTCACAGATTTTTAAAATTTGAATCGCTTGTTTGTTTTATCTAGCTGGTTTCCCTATTCTCATATTGCAATGAGAAAAACAGTTTTTCTGTCCCTTGAAATGTTCACGAGTATATCCAGGCAATTTTTTTGATGTTCATTATTTACTTAATGAACAGTCTTTTACAGTTATTTTTAGAGCTCATGAAAGACCATTTTAATCTGTCTCTCAACCTTCTGACATTTTCAGCAAAATAAAATGATACATGGTTTGAGGGTTTTTCATCAAAATATTTTGAACCCACTTTATTTTGTCTCCCACTTTTGAAGGTAGCACATCTACACGTACATATTTTGCATACAGTGAGGAATTTGAGAGTTTTGTGGGTAGTAATTTATGTCAATTAAAAGTTGAATATTGCAGTGAGTTTGATATGTAGTTACAAGACAAAATTAAGAGAAAAAAATACAAAAAGAAGTATTCACTGAAATATTGACTAGATGAAATTCACGAGACTGAAAACATCTTGTTGCTTTAAACATATTTTAGTCTAACAAGGTAGATTTGATTTTAGAAAAGGAAGTGATCAGGTAGTATTACAGTTTTCATTTCTTTGAAAGGTTCTATTGTCTCATGTCACTATCTGATTTTGTTAAACTTTTATACATCCTTGTGTTAGATAACATATGGGAAAGAATTTTTAATTCTAAAAACTCAGATTATGTGCTATGAATTCAACATATTAAATATGTTGTTAAATTCATATCCTTTTACTTCAAATTAAAAAAAAAAACACTTACTCTTTTGTCGTGTCAAGTCATTTTGTGATGTAAGTTTGATTTTCTCATTTTCCTGTCTTTGACTGTCTAGCTCAGAGAGCTCTCTTTCCAACTTTTTACATGCCTAAAAACAAATATAAAAAAGCATGATAAAGGAAAAAGGTGCTGTCAAAAAATTACTTTACCTTTGTATTTTTTGTCTTTTACATTCTATTCATGCCGTTTTTTTCTTTATGTACCTTCTTGTGAGAAAACTGTGGATCAATTAACAATTCTTCTAAGTTATTTTTTTTTTTTAGTAATTTTTTCTTAAAACATAAAGAGGACAAAAACTCAAACACAACACTCTTACAGAACAGTTTTAAGTGGAGAGTGATTTTGTTGAAGTTGTGGTTTGAAAGATTTTCAAAAGTGTGCCTGTGTGATTTGTTTGTAAAACTTATAAAACTAAAAAAAAAAAAAGAATGCTTGCTCCTGTAAATAAGAATATATACTTTAAATAAAATCCATGCATGTTTAAGTCTTGAAGTAGTTCATCTTTACAATGACTTCATGCCCTACTATAAATACAGTATATTCACTAAAGTGCACTTGAAACTTGCATGACCTCTAAGGTTGCATTTATCTTAATCTCTTCTAGCATTTTCATAATATGCTTCCCTTTTTGGTGAACCTCTTCCAGATATTTTGTCCCACAAGATCAAACAGAGCCTATAGTGTGCATAGTACTGAAAAGGCACCCTTTCTTTTTCATCACATTTATTTGATTTTAACCTTACTTTACCATCTTCATAGTTCTGATCTTCTTTAACCTACAATCCTCTCTCTCAAAAAAATTTTGCTCTCATTTTATAGCCTGGTATCACAGATGCAACAACACCCTTTTTACCTATCATATCGTTTACGTTCTTTCATATCTTGTTTCTTGTTATTATTTTATTTTTCCACTCCCTCCTACCTCCTTTAAAACTGTGTTAGTCAAACTATCCTTACCTCTTCAAAGCGCTGGTTTTCTTCCATGACCAGCCTGAGCTGGCAACCTGCTGAGAAAATCTGCTGCTCCAAATCCTGCATGCCAGTGCCATGTTGTTTGATCTGGCTCATAACCCGTGTGCGATGGTTCTTCAGATCTGTACGAAGTACTTCCTGTGATAAGAAATCAGGGAACATTTTTTTAAATCAGTTCATAAATGCTTGAGTTCAACTTAGTTAATATCTATTTTGTTGATTATTTCAATCCTTCTCATCTGACACAGTTAAAAAAAATCTAGTTGTGTGTTTAATTTACATTTTTATGTGAAAACTAGTGATAGATTTAGTTCAGATTTAAATTCTCATACATGATAAAAAATGTAAGGAGTAAGTGATTAATGTAGCTATCAAGAATTTAATTATTGAAAATTTTTAGAAAGGAAAAACTTATCTATGTCAGTTGCATGCATTTAGGAATTTTGTATTCACTAGTGAACTTTTTTTTTTGGAGAGAAACATTTGAAAAAAAAAAGCAAACAAAAAAATATGTCAATATGAATTTTTTAAAAAGTAAGAAAGAAACTTTAAAATTAAATTAAGGAGGTGAAAAATCTAAGTAGAGTCAGAAGAAACAGGACAGGGAGATGGAAAAAAGTTAAATGTAAAGATTGAAGTTGAGAGGATATATTGTGTGGTAAAATTTACATTCCTAGGTGAAAACTAGAGATGAGAGAGGGTATATTGTATGGTAAAATGAATACTTTTTACAAGCTTAAGTCACCACAACAGAAGTTGAAATGATTTATGACATTTCAAGCAAGACAAAAGAGAGCAGGAGAAATAACAGACAGATTGATTGGTAAACCACAATTTCTTTTCATACGCTCAAAACAACATCTAAATGATCGGAGAATTTATCAAGTGAAAAAAAAAAGAGAAAGAGATTGAAAAAGGTTTAAAAAATTGGAGATTCCAAAGCAAAAAAAATACTCATTGTTTTATGCACCTGAGGAGTTTTGAGGCCTTCTTTGGTATCCTTAGCACGTTTGATAGAATCCTCCAGACCAAGCTTCTTATTTTTTAAAGCTTTAAATGGGAAGAGAAAACAAGGTTCAATTCATAAGTAAAAGAAAACTGTTGTGAACTCTTTGGGCTGACAACATGCAAAAAAATGTTATATCTATTTCAAAAACACCTTTATGTTTTTATTGTTTAAATCATTGTTCATTTTTGTTGGTTTTTTTCTGTTTGTTTGTTTGTTTTAGTTTTTCTATTGTTTTTTTTTTTGTTTTTTTTTTTCTTTTGGGGGGAGAGTCTTTTGATTTCTTTTTGCAATTTGAAAGTTTTTGGTTTTTTTAAACAAATTGTTCACTTTCATCAATGATTATAAAAAAAAAAACAGGTGGCAATCATTTGCATTTAGACTTATAAGTATTAATTCATAAAACAAAAAGGTACTATGATGTTGAAAACATGATTTCATTGATCATCAATATAACTACTAAACAAGACAATTGCCACATAAAGGTTTTTTTTATGGAAATAGATAACCTAAGAACTTAAGCATATCAACTTATCTCTTTTAAAAAGGATGTTAGAAAATATCTTCTTATAATACTCACACACAATCAATTTTTTCATTGCATCATACTCTTCTGATCTCTTGTGGTAAAAGGCCTCCAGATCTTTGAAAACAGGTGTTTTTGTGGTTAGCTCAGACTTTCGGCCCTCAATATCACTTTCCATAGTCTCAATCTCTTTCTATACAATATTAAAATTTGATAAGCGATATTACTTAAAGAATAATCATTTTAAAGTATATATTTAATCTCCTGCAATCTAAAGCCACATTTCCAATTACCTTGGATTTTTTTTTTACCTTTTTGGCCTTATAACCAGGATACCAATGTTATCATATCTAAACACATCTTGTTAATTAATTTCAAACTTTATGATTTTAACCTAGAGAATATCATGGATGTGTTTGCTTAAGTACAATGAGTTATTTGTCTCCTGATCAGTTCTTGTATCAATTTCAGATATAAAATTACGCTCAACATGGTAAAAAACACATTTTCCTCTTTTAGTCCACAAAGTAGAGCATCAGGTTTTTTCCCACTATTATGTGTGAATGAATACAACCTTCTCTAACCATTATGTAATTAACTGACATTTATGTTTTTAAAAAGAAAAAAAAAAAAGATTGGCAAGTCAAAACAAAATTTGATGAATACAGCATTTTCATTGCATGAATAAATACATGCCAGCAGTTTTTGTGACCTAAAAAATAAACACAGAAGGTTTTCTTGTGGCTGTAAAACTGTGATAGAGCTCAAGATGGGTGCTTTATGTATAGAAAAGCACAAAATAACTGAAACTATAACTTATTCCAATATACCTTAATGCGGTCTACTTTGTCTTGCATGGTGGTAAACATTTGTTCATAGTTCTGCTGAGCAGTTACTAGTTCACTTGACATTGTATCAATCTCAGCCTCATCATCTTTGATTTCTTTTTGAAGAGAAACTCCCTGAGGATCAACATAGGTGCCATTTTTTTAAATATTTGAGTTATGATTAACTTCGCAGTTGGGTTAATATTTAATGTGAACAGTATAGTAAGAGAAGGCAAAAGTCAGAGATCATTTGAAAAGTTAATACCATCAAAATAATGCATCTAACATCTGGAAGAATACCTTAGCATCGTTCATTTAGAATGGAAACCAATCAACTTATGATATTGACACACTATAACATACATACAATCCAGAGCTGTAAAGTTTTAAGCTATTGATCAAGATAACTTGAAATTGATGCAATTATCTAAATACTTAAGTTTTCAAACTCCGTATTGATAAAGCAATATTAATTTTATTGTGGCCTGATTATTAGCACTTAAATTTGATCAAGTGTTTGCAAACTAGGAATGAGCAAAAAATGACAATCATTATTGACATTGCCTCAAAATCCAATGAGTCTTACATAAATTAAGGCTGTTAAGTACACTTACACAAAAAGAATACATGTTTAAACAGAATCCTAAATTATTTAAACACCAGATGCCATTTCATGGGAAACATATCATATTGCAAAAAATAGTTCCAAGGCTATAATCAACAAAGAAATTCAGGTACGTGAAAGATTGCTATTTTCCACAACTTTACCTCATTGGAGAGCTGCACGTGCTTACGTTTCCCATCCTGAATTTTTTCTGTGATTGCCGACATAAACTGCTGCTGTGACATCTTGATGTCATCAAGATTCTTTCCTACCTCATCCTTGCTTTCCTGCAGTTCAATTCTGTATAAATATGGCAGTTAATTGCATTATATTCCCTGACTTAGTAGTTTGCCCCTACATTTGTTTGGTTATTTATCTGCTCTTATTTACAACTTATAGGTTTGCATCTATGCAAAATGGAGCCTAATGAGGGATTTTTTTTTTTTTTTTGGGGGGGGGAGGTGGGGGGATAAGTTTGTCTTCAAATTTCAAAACAATCCTTAAAGCTGACTTTAGGTCAAAGCTATGGCAACAAAGAACCAGTTGTACTCAATAAAACTCATTTTAGCTATAATGCTTTGTTTAATTGCATAATTTTCTGTATTTGATATCTTGAAAAACCAAAAAACGGACAGTTTATAATTTCACAGAGAGCTATGAGAAGGAAAAAAGTATGGCTGTCTAATTTTATCAGGTGTGTTGGCGAAAAAACTTCATCAAGTGTGTTTGACAAAAAAGTAAATTTCTAACCTTTCTTTTCTCTCTCTGCCCAGCTGCTCTCTATACTCTTCAATCTGTTTGTTCAGTTGAGCAAGTACAGCTCTGAAATAAAACAATATGAAATATGTTTAAAAAAAAACAATAACTGTTGAAAGAAAAATAAAGCTAGCCATTTTTATGTAGTTAAAAATTCATTTTGGTCTAGTGCTTTTCAAGAGTCCACATTAAAATTTTAATATTTCTCACTGTTAAGCACCTAGTTAAGTTTATGATAATAGACAGGACTGATTTTGCAGAAAATATGAGCTCTAGTGCTCCATACTAAAGAACTAGTCCTAGAAAAATGGTTAAACAATTATTTTCTCAGATGGTCATTTTCATAATTTGAGAAGTTGTAATACTGTTAGGGAGGTCCTAATGAATGGCAATGTGCTATGGAAAAATTTCTAAATAACTGCATGCAGCATTTAACTTACTTGTGAGATTCAGCAAGTGCCTCTGTTTCTTTCTCCATCTCAATATTCTCTGTTTGCATACGGCCCACACCTTCGGCCTTCTCTGTAAGGTTGCGCTTCACTGTTTGTAGTCTGAGATATATAGAAATTTTAACATATTGTGAAATAGCTTGATTAAAACTTCACATCATATTCCCATTAAAATTAAAAAAACAAAACAATGAAAGGCTGAAAACAATCTTCCTCTTAGATTATTCTATACCAATATTTATCTTGAGTAGATGGTGTTGAGACTGCTTGTCACAGACTACATGATAAAATATCAGACCATAAGAGAAAAAAAAATACATGTCACTGACAGAGCAGTGACACATGACTTTGGCACCTTTTCTAGCAGACATAAATCAGGTAAAACTTATACAGAGCGAAAAAATTGTTATGATGCAGTAACAACTAAAAGGAAAGAGGTGACTTACTGTTCATCCAGTTCTTGAACATACAAGGCATCCTCTTCCTGGATACGCTCTTTATCTTTCAATTCTTTAAAAAAAAAAATTAACAAAATTTTATTATTTCTTACATATCTGGAAGAAAGCAAGACTGACCAATAATCTTAATTATGTAAGGTAATATATGATGAAAATCATACTATGTAAATAACCCAAAAGGCCAAAAACAAAATATCTATCACTAGACTGCATCAGGGAAAATATTAGAAATTATGATTTTAAATAGTTTTAAGGGTGGATCCATGAGAATTAAATAGAATAGAGCTATACTTGCCATGATTGAGAGCTATTCGCCTTTGGTCCAGTCTTGATGTTTTGTCTGTTTCTTTCAAAATGTCAGTTTCATACTATGGAATTTTGAGGATACAAATTAAAACAACAAAACAAAATGTAACATTATTAGTATTACTTATCTTTTACTACCAAGATCATAATCTATCAGCTCATATTGGTGTCCTTGATTGTACTTGTGAAAATTAATGGCAGCAACATCATTAGTGGTTTTAATAGTAGGAGGGGAGGAAACAGCAGTGGAAACAATGAAAGTAGCAGCAGAAGAAGTAGCAGTAGTCATAGGAGGAGAAGAAAATCTAAATTCTTTCTTTGGACAGAGTAAAAATCAAAAGAGAGGAAATAATAAAGCAAATATATGATCTCATTTTGAACTTTAAAAAATCAATAAAGAAAATAAAGTCTATGCTTTCTAATACATGAAAAAAAAATAATTGTTTCAGTCAATACAACTCATTCATAAAAAATCAATAATTCTCACCGATTTTATTTTGCCACCAAGTTCTTTCTGCTTTACTTCAAACTCTTGCCTTTCTCTTGTAGTTTCATTGATGATGTCCATACTGAAAAAAGGAGAAAACCATAATAAAGGCTTCATTGATTTTAAAGTTTATGGTAGTAAAATAATCATATTTTCTCTTGCTTTCTACCTTTTCCTACCAAAGTATAAATACATAATACATATAACCATATTGTTGTTGTTATATCTATCAAACTTTTTTGTGCTGACACAAAATATTTTGTTATGGATAAGGATAGGAGTTTGCATTTTCATTTCAAGTACTGCTGTGTATAGACTTTTTGGCAAGCTGATACTATGTTTCATCAAACTTCACCATCTACAACTTACCCTCTTTTTCTCAGTTGTTCGTTGCTCTTAAGCTGGTTTCTTAACTGTGTTGTAAAAGCCCCTTCATCTGTCTCCATTTTACTCCTTGCTGCTTCATAGCGTCGAATACTCTTTTGAAATTAAGAATTGAAATAAAATCATTTATAGCCATTTATGCATACTAAGCAGTTATTTATACTGTTAATCCTTAATACAAACTGGGATTTTTTTTTCAATTTTACTGCGCTCCTACCTCACCACAACCTTCCTCTTTCCAAAATCTTTTATTTCATCTACCCCTTCCCATCCCCTTTGTTCCCTTCTCTTCCATTTCTTCCTATTCCGCCTCTTGTTTAAAACTATCTTTCTCCTCCTTTCTCTTCCTCTTCCCGGCTTCTTCTTCTCCTTTTTCATCTTCTTCTTCTTCTTCTTCTTCTTCTTCTTCTTCTTCTTCTTCTTCTTCTTCTTCTTCTTCTTCTTCTTCTTCTTCTTCTTCTTCTTCTTCTTCTTCTTCTCCTTCTTCTTCTTCTCCTCTTCTTTTTCTTTTTCTTCTTCTTTTCTTCTTCTCTGTTTTCTGCTTCCCTCACCTTAGTTTGTTAAGTCAGTTTCCATGATTGCTAAAACAAAAAGTCCTTGAACAGAAGCAACATATGATCTTCTAAGTACACAAAACTTAAATAAATCATGTAAAGATACCTTCCTTATGGAGTCTAGTCTTCCCTCACTGTCAGTAAGTCTTTCTTGGTTTGTATCCAGCTCTCTGTGTGGAGTGGGATAAAAATATACATGGATATAATTCTTCCTTTCTACAAATTTAATTCCTTATAAAATGCTGTAGTATTTTCTTTATGAGAGGGCAAGCTTTTTCTTGGTATTATTATTATTATTTTAAAATTATTATTATTATTATTATTATTATTATTATTATTATTATTATTATTATTATTATTATTATTATTATTATTATTATTATTATTTCATTATTTTTATTATTGATATAACTATTATCTACTCACTACTACTGATCCACTGAGAAAACCTCCAAATTTTATTTTATGACCCTAGGCCAAGGAGAGATTGCTCAAAAGCAGTATGGTTGACAAGAAGGAATAGTGCCATTTATATCATGAAACGATCAAGTTGTGGCTTTACATTTTCAGTTTCTTTTCTTATGCTATGCTGTTGACTCAAAAGAGACCCTTCTCTCCTTTTTTCTTTTTTCTTTCCATCCAGAGATAAGAAAATAAAACTACAGATTTTCTATTCATTCCATTCTCATTTCTAAACTATAAATAACAATTCATGAAAATTAGGTGGAATAATCTTTTGCTTAAAAGGAAGTGATTGATCTTAAAGAAATTTTTTTGCCAAAAAAAAAATTTTAGAGAGCCTACCGTTTCTTCTCAACATTCTGTTCTTTCTGTTCCTTAGTCTTTGTCTTGGTGTCAATCTACACAAGTATGAACAGAAATGGTGATCATAAGTTACCACAATTTTTAAAAATGAAGTATTTTGCTTTCTCTGATATAAGGTTGTTTTCTGTTTATGTATATTTGCTATTTTTTTTTTACTTTCATCCTATGCAATTTTTTTACAAACAGAAAAAGATTAAAAATGATAATCATTCATACTCTTAGAACAATTTATTGAAGGCTGAAATTTAGAAGCTGCAAATTATCACAAACATTGCCTTCTGATACTTCAGCCATTGAAATAGTCATGTTATTTTTTAAGACAATTTGAAATATCCTTCATTTCTATACAACATTCCAATGTAATAAATATCATGCTTTGCAAAGTTTCATTTTCTAAATACATTTATTGGTATAGTTTCTATATTTTTTGCCTCATTCACTAGACTTTTGGTTGAAAAAAAAGTCATTAAAAGGGTTTATAAAACTAAATTAATAGACTGCATTTTGGTTTTAACAAATGAGCAGATTTGTAGGACAGCTTGAGAAAATTTGGTCTATCTTTTCTCGGATTCTAACTTGTGCATCAGAAAGCAGAAGGTAATTTTCCCTTTGTGCCATCAACATTCCCTAAAATCCTATTTTCATTGAGATTGTGGTAAATGGAGATATGCAGAACAAAAATATGACTAGCAATTTCACAGTGAAGGCTCCGCTGCTTCTTCTACAACCCATAAATCAAACTATACACTTTGTGTGATAATGTTTTCCCATGACCTCTGGACCATTGACTTAAAACTTTTAAGCTTCCCACACTGATTGCAATTTATCTTCTGTCATTTAAAGTGAATGATCTTTAAATGAGTTATCAATGAAATAGTATACCAATCAAAATTATTTAGTCTCCATTTATAAAGAAGTCTACAAATTGATGAAATTTTAATTTATCAATTATACATTTGATTTTTCTAAAAATTATCGCTAGGGAAATACCAGCTTTTAAACATTTTTTTTTATATCTGGTATTTGTCTTGAAGTATTCTGAAAGTTGCCTAAAAAGTTCATCTTAGTAATGAATATAGGAAGGAATCCAATTGCATTTTCAACTCTCTGATCACAGAAAGGCAGTGGGCTTGGATCCCATTTTATTTTTTTTTTTGTATAATGACAGACATAATGATAAGTGCAAAGCTGTCTTCCTTTTTGCTTAATAGTGAAATGACATATTTTTTGCTTTTTCCTTCTGCTTGTGTTTGACACTGAGAATGTACTATTTTATCTGATATTTTAGTTTATTATTTTACCCATTTTTCTAACCTCATGACTGAACCATATTCCTAATTCTTGGCATATAAAAATAGTTTAACAAAATTAAAGCATTGTTGCACAGCAAAGAAGAACACTTACCACAGCCTTTTTGAGTCTTTTTTTCTCATGTCTGGCTTCTGTGCGCTCCTGTATAAGGTCTTCTTTCAGTTGTAGAATTCCATCCTCCAGATCTACAATCTGGGTGACCAGATGAAAACTTCCATAACTGACTTATGCAACATGATTGATTTAAATGAATATGAAAAAATAATGACATGATATTATCCAAAGTATGTCTATTAGTCATTAAAATCCTAAAACGATGTGAAGCAAATCTTCATATTTTACCAGAGAATTTGTAAATGTTTACTTGGCATATTATAATATTTATAGATATCGTTGCTTCAAATTTATTTTGTCTCAAAGAAAACCATTTTCATAAATCATGTATTAATGAAATTAATTATATAAATACAATTACTTCAACTGTTCAAGTGTAGAATGGCATGGAATTGTGTGAGTGGACTATGGGTATGATGGTTCAAATCTTGGCTTTGGGTCCTTGATTAATTCCTGCATTGTTTGTTTCACTTGTAAAATAAAATCTGCAAATAGGCCAGTTTTCCAGAAATGCCTTGCAATATATTTCATATAGTAAAAACCCACATTCAGCAGATCAGCAGGTAAGAGTTTCTTCTAACTTGTTAGTTCAAAGGGATTAAAGCACTTAGGGGAAAAATAAAAAAGGGAGTTGACTTGACTTGCATCTTTAAAATTATTTTATTGTTGCACTTCTTTCATCATAATATTTCAAATGGTAAAAACTCTGGCTTTCTGATCTAACCTAATCTGTGAGTCCATGAGCTTTCTTTTAATTTGTTTACTTAAAATAAAAATCCTGGATGACGTAAAAAAAAAAAAAAGAATTTACGTTAAGACATCAGAAAGGATGATATAGATCTAATAATCAGCATACAACTATAAGGTCTCCATAAGGATTTTGATGGGATAAAAAAGTATACCCACAAATCAAACGATAGGGAGAATTTGGCATCTCAATACTTAACCAAACTATGCTAAGAGGCTTTTAACGATAAAAAGTGGAACATACTTAAGAAAGAAATTGAATATTGCATATGAAATTTTGAATTGCATGTCAAATGGTATAAGATCTTTAATAAATCTTACATCTTGATTGGCTTGTCTGACTTTGTCTCTTGTCTCATTCAAAGCTATCTGCATTCTGAAATTGAAAATATTGTTATTGATTTCAACGGAGAAAGATTCATAACATTCTTTTGACCATCGAGCCAAATCTTTAATTAATAAAATGTTGAACATGACAATTGTCAGAAACCAAAACCATGTGTGAGATCGGTAGCTTTGGTTTATTCATAAAACAATGATAATAGGATTACAAAGTACTTAATGGTGTTATTTATCGCCTTATTCCTTCTTTAATTTCTCTAATTACTTCTTTAACTTCACCCATTCTCGTCATTAAGTCTTGAAGTACATGCATAACATTGTGCTCAATGATCCCCAACAGTCATGAGTCAGCATGTTCAAGAGATCAAATAGGAACGCTCGGAAAATCCCTGACATCAAAGCCCAATGAATCAGCTTAGCTACACTTTAGATATGTCAGTAGGAAGATCAAAAACATCTGAAGACAATGCCAGAATTGGTCCCAAGTCCCCATCCTTCCATATGAGTCTCCAATGATGCCCACAATAAAGATTAGTATCATATATTAATTTTAGAATAAAGTCCAACATATAGGAGGCCTTTTGTAGATTATGCAAAAGAGGTATCCCTAAAACTAATTTCACATTCTACTATCTATCGATCGTCAATTTGATCAATGCCCTGAGCCAGCGGCATTGGAAGAACCTTACTTAACCTTCCTGAGCCTTTACCAAATCTTTCTCTGCTTCTTGATTATAATTATCCTACCAGAGCTCTATCACAAGTGCTTACAATTAGTTTCTTTCTTTTTCACTTATTGAAAGTTGAAGTTCATCTTAACTTCAGTTGAGCATTAAATTAATTCAGAGAGGCTTTATCTGATGATCATATTATTAAAAGAATCACAGCCTGTCATAAAAGTTGTTGCAAGAATTGCAGCCAGGTCAAACGTTAGATGAAAAGCAAGGATTTATTTTGATGATTCAATTTTACTTGTATGAACTTATTCTGGTACTTTTTCATTTGCATTTAACTTTCTTCTGTGCACCTCGCACATGTGGACTTTGCCCTGAGGAGAACCTGCCTTTTGAGTGAAGCCATATATATGAGTAATGAGGCTCTGAGTTGGGTGCTGTGGCACTCCTGTAAAGTATTCATTGGTAAGCCTAGTTGAAATGCTATAGTATTCTAAACATTCTATCTGGGTTACTTGACAGAATTTTTATCTTTTCTAAGAATATCAAACAATAACAAAGGTGACATTTTCGCCCTCTTTGAACTAATGGGAAGAGATTTAGAGCTCATGAGGTGTGAAGAACACATTGCAATTTAGGGATATCTGTCAGTACCATATTACGGGATCAGTACTTGAAGTTAATGACACGAGGGGAACCTGTTTCCTTCGCATGTAGTTTTTACTACAACCAAGGAACAAACAAAAGAATTCGGCAATAGTGATTCTACCATACAGCCCTTCCTACTCTTCCTTAGATACCCCCAACTCCACCCTTCACCCTCAGTGTAGTCTTACAAAGAGTAGGAATGACCATTACCCCTATAGACTTCCTCAAATTATTTGGATTGCAATTAGTGTTGTTGTTGGATGTAAAGTGACGTGACTGGCCAATTTTTATAATATCATCAGTTAATACCAATCTGTTTACAGTTCAATCATAGTCTCTTGTTAGAGTGAAGCCAGGTAAAAAAAGAGGGGTTTACTGAGATGTAAATAAAGGCAACAAATGAGAGTTGATGTTTGTGTTTGTGTGTGTGTGTAACAGGCCTCTGCCTTTGATGGTGATTTTTTATGAGCTGTCTCTTGTGTCCAATTGCAGGAAAGCATAGTCTGACATTCAGATTGTTGAATAAGTTTTTTTCTTGACGTCTTCTAAGTTGTTTGAGACAATGAAAAAGTCAAGCCCCTGATAAGTTTCATGGACAGACCTAGTTAGTTTGCTAAGATTTCCTTCGTTCTCATTTACAATCTAACTTAATCTTCCCTCCTTACTCTCTTTGCTTAATTGTAATGTAACTGCCCATATTTGTTTACTGAAAAGTCTCACTTTCTTTGAACAAAAGGATTACACTCCGACTTTTGAGGCTTTAGTTTTGATCGAAGACTGAAATGACTAAACAGTGTGCTTGCTCTATATGAAACATATCCGTTTTAATTACATTGATAATTCAATCTTCCATCAAAAGAATTGCTGTAGTAAACTGAAAATATCGTGTTTAATCAGCCTCTCTCTGTAAACTTATTTTTCTTGAAGCCTACGTCTATATCTCTCTTCATTTCCTGACTGCATTAAGCATACATTTATAAAGAAGGTGTCAAGATTAAAAAAAAATTACAGTAGCTTTTAATTTGCTTTGGCAATAAAAAAAACAAAACCTATCTAGATGCTTTGTTGTCAACTACAATATGCACTGGACAAACACAGGTATTCTGCCCTCACAAGTGCCCATTTTAGGAGATAAATGGCTGCAGTAGCACCAGTTTCCCTCCCTACCTGCGGGATCTCATGAAAGCAGGAGCAGGATTAACAACAAAATGTAAAAATAAATCAATAATTGTATCTTCAGTAGCGCCTGCGCAAAACTGTTTTGTTTCTCAATTTATAAATGTCTCAAAAGTAATAGATTAAAAATAAATAATTTTTTTTCCTTGAACTAAAAATTTATCCACAGTATGAGTACATAGTGGTAATTTGAAAACCACTACAATATGATTGACTGCAGATGAACTTTAAAAAAAAAAAAAGATAAAAGATTCATAGCACATGTGTCTGGCTGATATCTAAATAATTTGGAAGTTGGAAATTTAAGTATGCACAAACAAATTCAATAGATTTTTTTTTGTTATTTTCTTTTTCATCCTTGCTTTTTTTTTCAATTATATATTTCTTATTAGAATTCCAATAAATGCACATAATTATTACCATAGAGAAGCACAGAAATTTTAAATGACAAACAGTTAATTTGTTCAAGGTGCTAAGTATATATTTTAGCCAGTTCGTGAGCCTAAAAATTATTTTTGCTTTTCAGCATGGGACATTGCTACAATATAAGTAAAACAACATAGAGAAATACTTTACTTATATTGTTCTTTCTTACTTAAAACAAGGCAAAAGTTCATGCACAAATAAATGACATATATGTCTGCACCATCTAGGGCTGAGGGCTGTATTTATGAGACATTCTTGGGCTCTTTTTTACTTGCTCAAACTTAATGGATATGAAAAATGTGAAAAATAATATTCTAAACATAAATCAAACATATGAATATATTTTTGCATTGATATCACAAAAAATATATTACAGCATGCTGTGATCGATTTTTAATTACCTTGCATCTGTTAAAGGCATACTTCAAGAAACAGAGCAAAAGAAAAAAAATTTCAATAAGTTGACTTTGAAAACCCATCAATGTTAACCTAAACACTTCATCAATGTAGATACATAGAGGTTAAAAACAATTTTAAAATGTTCTGTATTGCCCTAAAACAGTTTAAAAAAAAAAAACTTTGTAGGGCTTTGGATTCTTCAGACATTTTTCTGTTCCATTTTGTAACTAATGAGTCACTATTTACCAAACAAGAAAACTTTACAGAAAAGATAAAGACCTTAATGATAGAAGAGGGCCAGGAAAAGGCAAGAACTCTATAAAGAAATGGTTGAAAAGGAAATGCTACATTTTATGTGATTTCCATTAATATAGTAGAGAAGGATGCTTGATTTTTTAGACAGAAATAAGATTGATTTACTAGATTTTGATGGCTTAGAGCAAATCTAGATTAAAGCTTGGACTCAACTGTCTTAAATCATGAAATTAAAAATCTCAAGGGTTTTTTGAGAGTTATTGATCACAATAGTGGGGAATTGGATTATGGAATAGGCAGGCCTCCCTAGAGTGGAATTTCCCCTCTGCCCTAAGCCAAATTTGGGTCATGTTTTTGGCTTGTAGATTACATTTTAAAAAAAAAGGGATATGAGTAAGAAGTTTGAGTCAAAGAAAGGCTTTTAATTATTGCCTATGAAGTAGGCATACAGAATGAAAAAGAAACAAATTTTGGGTTTCTTCCAACCCCCCCCCCCCCCCCACCCCTCCTTTTAGCGAAGAAAGAAACAAAAAAAAATTGTCCTCTGATAGAACAAACTTACGTTGCTTTGTCTGCCATTTTTTGGTTAAGCTGAGATATGATTTCCTCATGCTGCTGTTTCAATAGTTCTCTCTCAGGGCTGAAGAAAACAAAAATGACTCCATATTTACTTTGACAGTTATCTGAGTTTATCCTTTACTGAATGGCACGAAGAAAAGGATAGAATAGATAATGTAAAATATTGTACAAGCCTTTAGGTCTTTCCCTTGAATTATTTTTTCTTTAAATATGCCTCTGATCTCTGCAATGGATAGATGCAATTAACATACTCAGAACAACATGAAGCTACATACTTTTTTTCCATTAACATTAATTTCACATCAAAGGATGAACAAAAATGTAAGTAAAAGTGTGTCATAGGTATTTGAAAAACATATTCTGTATTTTTTCATTTTGTCCAGGGAGAAAATTTTTAAAAATTAGGCATAAAAGAAAAGTTAAATAATTAAAATTAGTTGTTTTTTATGAGGTTTCTTTGTTTGTTTCAATCAGAATTGCAAGATTATTTATGCCTCAAATATTTTGCGGCTCTCCAATTTTTCATGCTTAATCCAAGCTTTTCCTGTAGTCAAACTTATGTCTATTTTCATTACATCAATGCTTTTCATCTAAACTTCTTCAAATTTCTTACTTTAAACAGCTTGGCAGAAGTCTTTCTTTGACATTTAAGTTTAACTCATTGTGTGCCAGAGCGTTTTCCACGGTTGTGCCAGACCATTTTCACTGTGCATATTGTCTTTAGAGGATGCATTGGAAATTGGGTTCCAGTTTGGTTTATTTTTGTGTAACTATGACTTATTATATATTTAGAGTTATCTCTCATAGGAAACTAGGAAGTTTCATGACCGGGCTACCAATGGCGAAACAAACATTGGTTCTTATATCGACGATACATCGTCGCTTGGCACAGCTGCGGCTCACTATATCGACGATACATCGTCGATTGGCACACAATGAGTTAAAAAACGAATATATTTATAAAAAAAAATTACATGAGATGCGCTGCAAACAAACAGTGGTTTTCAGACAACTTATTAAGGGGTATGTGAATAGAGGATAAAATCATTAAAAGAGTTAATCCATCAAATCATCTGCAAAAATACTTAACTTCTTATGTATTTCATAAAGACTGTTTCACAGTAAGAGCAGCTTATAATGACTAGTTTTCTACATTGTCCTTTTGTTATCATGTGGCATTTTTCTGTTTCAAACTCAGAAAAATAAAAGAAGCTAAGAAAAGAATGAGAATATGGCAATGTTATCTGTAATTAAAAAAGAGGATTGGTGAAGACAACTAATTTCACACAACTTTCACCATTGGAAAACTAAACTTATACATCATGCAACATCTTCCAATGTAAAGTGTGCAATATTTCACTCATATTGATTGGGTTTGAGAAGCTTATATTAATTCCTTATGATGTGATAGACCTGATTCATTTAAAGATTAATCTAATGTTGCTTTCTTTTTATTCTGCAATTATTTTGATACACTCTCATTTCTTTACAAATGAATACTTATGATTTCAATTCCATGTTGTTTTCTCTCTCTTTTTTTTTTTAACTATTAAATTCTACCTTGTCTTTTCACTAAATTTTAAGATGTAAAACTGCTCAGATTGTCTCACTGTAGTATAGCATTTTCCCTTTCAAGCTCACGAGCCCGCACTTCTAACTCAGCCATATTGTTGTTCATTTTGTCAAGTTGTTCTTGCAGATCTTTCAAGGCATCAACATTAGACTGGCGTGCTGCATTCACTGCCACTATATTTAGAGAGCAGAAATTCAGAAAGCTTTTAGATAATGGTCTCAGTGCAATTTCAAAATGAATGCTTCTATCAATAAAGCAGAGGCAAGCAGAGCTTGAAGCTGTCTTTTTCTCCTCTTTTCAAGGTTCAAATAATGAAATGTCACATTTTAAGTTACTTTGAGACTACACAGTCGAATCTGTTTTACTTCCTGTTGCCAAAGCTAAAAGAATATTATGATTAACTCAAGATATATTTAAAAGTTAATAAATAAAGTTTAAGTTCCAGTCTCTTTCTCAAAAGCCTGTAAGGATGCTAAATAGGTGCTGAGGGTCTATAGCCACAAGTAACAGTAGAACTTTTACCCATTATTTCATCACGGATTATTCCTGGTAATATCTTTAGATCATATCGAAGGATGCTTGCTTTGATTGTTTCTGTTTCCAGCTTTTGGTGCATTCCTTTTCTTTCTGCTTCCTGCAAATAATAAAGAAAATAGCTTGCCATTGTTTGCTTTTATACATTGAGCATATAGTTTAAACATTAAAGACTTGAATGTGAAATTTATTTCAAGCTTTATTTCAGTTTAATTTTCACTCATTATAGATATTTAAGTATTGACCAACTCCTTTTCCTGTAAACAATTGTTCTCAAGCATTAAGAATTACAGAAGAATAGTTGGCTACCGTGAAATACAAAGCAGAAAAATACAGAAAGGAGGATTATCATTATGGCTTTTGACTCTTTTGAGCGGTTACAGTTTAAGAATATTTGACAGAGAAACTATTTGCCACGTAAGAACCCTCTTGAAATCCATTACATTGACAAATATGTTTCCTCAGGCTTGGAAATAATACAGAAACAAATATTTATTGTCTTAAAGAAATGTCTAATGAAATTGCACACAATACAATCAAATGAGATTTTAAAAAATAATAACTGCATCCAAACTATGATTTGCCAATGAGAAAAGCATACCAGTTCTGTCATGGCATCGATTATTTTATCTAAACTGCCAATGTCATTGTTCCTGAAACCAAAATCATCAGATCTCATGCGGTCTCCTGAAAATAAAAAATCAAATAACAAGCTTTTTATCCACAAAAATTTTGTTTGATACTACTTTTAGAGATGCTGTAAAGTTTTGAAGAAGAATTGTCTATTCTTGAATATTTGTTGTATCTATGAATTAGGAGTGGGGGATATGTAAGCAAACACAGTTCAGCATTTTTACTTGTTTGATTGTAATAAACTCATGTTGTAATTGCATTGATAAAGCAGTTTATTTACATACACTCAATCAATCCATTTGGAAAGTGGGCATGTGGCAATAAAAAGTGTATGAAATTCATCAGTCAACTTTCTTTTAGTTGCTCTAATGCAATGCCCTGATTAATGATATCAAATGATATAATAATAATAATAATAATAATAATAATAATAATAATAATAATAATAATAATAATAATAATAATAATAATAATGATAATAATGACAATATAGTCAAATACAGATTCTTTGAAATTAAGGGGGAAATTTGCACATTTGGGAAAAAAAATGCTTTCAAGGCTATAAGCCATATTGCCTCGAAGGAGTATTTTACAATAATTGAAAGTTAATCTTTGACGCTATTCAGTGTCCAAAATTGTTTGTTGTGAGAAGTAAAAGAAAAGTGAGCTGGGCCCAAACAAATATAGCAGTGTACCTCAACAATATCTGTTGGTAAAAGATAAGCACCTTTATCATTGCAATATGCTGCTTACAAATGGCAGAATTAATGTGCAGCCTAGTTGTGATCTATAGGACAAAGTGCTGGCTAAGTTATGTTGGAGAGAATAAAGAGGCAGTGGCATCATCTAGCCTGGGGTTTGGGGCTTCAGCCCAACCTTGTTGTTTGGACTATTTTGAGCACAATCATTGTTCCGTTCCAATTTCATGCACTTAATTTTCAAATAGCAGATATAAGAGGATCATAACCATCATCCCCCACTGAATATTGTGAGCTAAATGTATGCTTTCAATGTTCTCACTTTTGGTTATAGATATCCCCAACAATCTTTCTATGTCAATATACACATCTCCATCTTGCAAAATAACTGGTTGAAGTATTTAGACTATGCTTACTGATAGTGATCAAGACATATTTTTACAATTCACTTGATCCAACTAAGCTACATTTGAAATTTTGAAAATATTGTTCCATGTTTTTATATATGACGACACAATGAATAGTGTTGACTAAAATCGCTTCAGTTCTCTAGCTCATGATGATAAGCTTTTGGACAAATTGAAACATTTACAGATATATTACTAATATGCCTAACAAGTAAAATGGGTCAATAAAATTAGTGTTATTAAGTAAAGATGACATACTTCACCCCACTGTAAAGGGGTATGGGGAGAGGGGTAAGGAGGTCATTCTGCTTGGTGCAGACTTGATGCCGAGGCATCATTTCGGGTTTTCGTTAACTGAAGTCGAAGGCAAGGAAAGATGAACAAGATTGTTCAAATATTCAGGCTGTAGGTGTAATCTGGACAAAGAGGGCATTGGGCTTCTAGTCTATGGTGCTTTTTATTGCCATTTTGCACTTTATTATCGGACTGAAGAATTGTGAGAACAACAGAATAGGCAATACATTTTGATGTTACTGTTCTGCTTATTAATTATCAACATGTTATAGAATGAATGGATCTGGCAAATTAATGTGTTATTGGATTGTTCAAAAACAAAACAAAGGTTAAACAGAGAGGGTGAAACAGTTCCAACAAAAGCATATAGAATAACGCGGCAGCTTTAAATGTTTATAGAATGTACGCTATATCTGATTTTATTTTTGACAACGTTAATGTTCCTGTCGGTTTCCTGCAACGCTCAAGTTGAAGATAATTAGGACTATTTGAATTATGAATATAAGCGTCTTTTCGTGAGCGATTTTGAAAGAGTGCTCTACAATTATCCTTATTTCTTTTATTTACCGAGCTCCTGAAGTCGCTCAACAGCAGTGTTCACGCCGGGAATCTCAGCTGGAAGAGCCATGGTTGTATTTGTATTTTTCACCCTTTGTAGCTTCAGGTTTGTATTACAGAGATATTCTTACAGTTTTATGTCTTCTTGTTTTCAAACGATCTATGAAGAGCAGTCATCACAGTGACCTCACACAGAGGTTTAACAAAGAAGGTGATTTCTCTGAAATCTGTGCCAGAGAAGCGCCATCTTGAAAGTTGGTCGTCAACCAAGCCATTGAATAGTGGCAAGGGAAGAAACGTCTTCTAACTACGTACAAGGGGTAGATAACTCTTTTATTTACGTTTCCAACCAATCACATGGCTATCCCATAACACCACTATCGTAAACACAAATTTCTGTTATGGCCGCCAGTATTTCTCAAACTCGGTACGATTACAAAATCAAGGTTCAGGAGGCCATAGCTCAGGGTAAAATTGTGAAAGTTGCCTTCGAAAAGTGTCCCTTGTGTTTTGAAAACAGAAAATCACTACTTTGTGATTCATGTGTAAATAACGGTATATTCACACACACAAAGAAACTCCATGGTGAAAGGTAAGCCAAGCCCTTACGGAGTAAATTCTATTTTTAGAAATTATTGTGTTTATGTCATTTTTAAAAACTAGTCTAGATTTTTGTGACTTGAAGGATGACTATCGATGCTAATGATGATTTTTCTTCCTATTTTCCAACAGATTTGATGCAAGAAGAAAAGAATGGTGGGCAAAACGAAAAGCACTAGAGGACAGTTGTAGAAAGTAAGAAAATAACTTAATTGTCCGATTATAAATGTCAAATTATGTAGGCCTATAATCTCTGATACTGGATCTAGAGTCTAGATCTAGAAATCTAGAATCAAGATCAAATTCATATTTATATAAGATCTCATATTATATAATAGATCAAATTGAATTTAAAGGCTTGAATTAACTTAAGGAATCAGGTCAAGATCCAACTTTAGATTACAAATGTCTTTTTGATTTTGATGAGTTTTCAGGATTTAACCTAGGCCTATAATCTATCTAGAAAGGGGTACATAATTTAAGGACTGCATCTTGTTGGTTTAACCAGGGTAATAAATTGTGAAAGATTTATATAATTAGGGGAAATGCAAATTGGTTTGATTTAGCTTTTGATTTTATGTTTAACCGTGCTTTATTATCTTTATTAAATTCCAACTTAAGATATCAAAGGAAAACATTTTGATCAGTAAGTAAACTTGTTGCCTCAGAGCCCTGAGCAACGAGAATTCTTCTAATTTTTTAAGTACAATATTTTTACATTTCTTTTGTAATGACAAATACTCCAATTGTTTTGTTTTTTTTTAATTCTTGGCAACAAAAACATGTCAAACCATATTGAATCATAGAGTCTCAATGACCAATGAATTGACAATTTCTAAAGATAGTCATGTGCAGAGACTTTTGTCTTAGGAAATGATAAAGTAGGAGACATATGAATTATTATTTCATTGCACTGGCATTCATATCCAAAAGACTGAATCTCTCTAGAGTGAAAGGGGCTTTAAGCTTTAATAAAATGATGAAAAATTGTACTATGCTCCATAATTTACACACAAGAAAGTTTGCCTAGCGAAATAGAGTTGACATTGAGAAAAACCAATAGCAGAGAGATGTAAAACACCAGGCATTTTTTTTAAGGGTATAGTCTTCAATGAAAGTTAAAATAAAAATCCAGCTTTTAAAAAATTATATAATCTAGAAAATTCAAAGGGTAGAGGATTGCAGCTTTTAGGTTTTGAACATACTTTTAAAACAGGGAAACCATTGCAGAATCAATGTTATTCACATCTATAAATTAAGCACAGTGCTAACAAACACTCTAATTTTGTTTTAGGCTAATGAAACTCCTCTCTTCTTGACCATACATTAGCTTTTTCCCAAGCCAGCATCTTTTGTACTTTTTTTTTAAGTGTAAAGCATTTACAGTTCGCTTTTGAATCATTGAAAACAATTTTCACACTTGGTTCCTTTGTTTATTAAGTGTTCAAAGGCCAAAGTATGTCTGAAACATTTGAAATTTGGGACCAATCTTTACTTTTTCCTCATCAAATCCTGTTTTTCAACCAAATATTTATACGTTATAAAATCTTCAATTTTTTTTTTTTATTTTTATAACATTGATTCTAATGAAAATTTGTTACTCTATGAAAATCCATATTTGTTCTTCAATTTCTTGAGGACATATAAATTTCCTTATTGAAAATAGGCATAAAGTAATAAGTCCTTTCAAAATGAAAATTGTGTAAACCAATCATTATTTGATCTTTTGTTGAGAAACTGAACAAACTAATATGAAGATCAATGCAATTTATCAAAAGGCAAAATAGTGCGTAGGTTTTGTGATCAGGCTCACAGTTTAATAACAAAGAAAAAAATTATATGTAGGATTTAAAATCTGACACACAGAAACAGAGGCTGAAGCTGACATGTCTAGTAGGGAGTTTGATTCATGATTATCTGCTTCATGTACAAAATCATTGATTTGGGTTTTCAAATAATACAAAATAGTTGTATGAAACAAGTCATTGTTTGAGCTGGGCACTCCTTGCAATGGAACCCATACATTTTTTTAGCTTAGATCGTGCACACATTTTTTTTAGCTTAGATCGTGCACTAAGTTACTCTCTTACTTGTGGATGAAAAATAAAATGCTCTTTTCAAACTAGGGCATAAGAACACTTTTTCAATACCTTGAGGTGAATTTTTATTGCTTATTTTGTTTTCAAAAATGTTTAAATTATGATCAATATCGTTTTCACTATATTCTCATTTCAGGTTTGAGTTGGAAGTTGAAGACATTGAACGTGCAAATGCTAAGGTATATTTTTAATTTGTTAATTTTTTTTTTTGAAAATACCTGTCAAAGATAAAAATAGAAAAGGAGATTGACATGGACTCAAGACTTTTCATTCTATTGTTTGAACTTTATTCAATGGCACTCTGTTTATGGTAACTCACTGTTCTCTCTAGAACTGCTTTTTTCTGCTGGGTGTTGAAAGAGAATTCAGATTCTTATTAGCTCTTATGATGAGCTTGTTTTGTTTTTTCTCTGATGTCATGATTTTCAAAAAAATGTTATTTTCAAGAAGGTAAATACATTTATATAATTGAAAACAAATTTGCACGGATGAAAATGCAAGAAATAATTTAGTACATATGTGTGTGTTTGCGGCAGACGATGACTTTAAAAATGCCATCCTTCTCAAGAAGGCTTGTAATCCTTGCTATTTAAAGTGCTTTCATTTCTGTGAGAATACAGAAGTTAGAAATTAGAGCAGTATTAAAGGTGGAATTTTCAAGCTTGCTTTTGGAAAATTTCACTTCCCCAAAAAATTCTCATCTGCAAAACATCTCTTTTTTTTTGGCAACCTCACTTTCATTTTAATGATGGAGGTGCTTTTCCACAATTTTTTTGTGTTCTCATATTTGTTTTTTCTCTCATTGTAGAAAACATGTATAGAGGCAGCAAAAAGAAAAATAATACGCTTAAAGAGAGCAATACTTGATACTCAACAAAAGTTGGAAAAGGGTAAGTTTTCTTTAGTTATTTTTAGTTTCCTTCTTCACTTTATCAACTATTCAGGTGGGTGTTTTGGATACAAGCAATCAAATGTGGTAAAGATTGTGTGTATTATTTTTTTTTTTTTAATAATGAACAGATCATTTTTAACTGATGACTTTGAAAAGAATGTAAATCAAAGATTTAGTCTTACATATATAAACTCTCAAAAGCTAACTCTTCAACATTGGCATCATTTTATAGTACAAAATTTAAATAAAATATAGCACATACCACAATGGGTTGGTTTAAGTAAGAGAGGCAGATTTATTCCAAACGATATTTTGATTGCCATTAAAGAGATGGGTGGTCAAAAGGCAAAAAGATTCACCCTTTGTACACAAAGTTGACCCTTCTTTCAGAGGGGTGCAGCTTTTGAAAATCTTTCAAGGCCCTAGGTGGGACGTATGCTTCACAATTTTTGGGTTAAAGACAGTCTAGCAACTGTATCTTAGGTCCAAAAGTAAAATTCTATAAGGAAAAAGAAAAGTATATTAATGAGACAAAGTATAAATTCAGCAATATGAAGCAGCATGGTGGCACAAGTCTAAATCTTGTTTTGTTCTTTTGTCTGTAAGGTTCTTCATCTAAATGAATCCAGATGAATATATAATTTTCCTGAGGAGAGTTTAGAGTTAGATTATATATCTTTTTCAGTGGTAAAAAAAAGCCTGCTCAATAGCTAGAATTTCGATATGTGATCTGATCTAAATCTTGGTTAAAACTATCAAAAACAGGCTGATGTTTTATTTTTTTTTTTAACACTATTTTTTTTCTTAATTTAAGCATTTATTTCCTCAATTTATTATTGATACAGATTTTTCATTTCAAGGATGTATGCTAAAAATTTTCAGTTTATTATTGTTGCAAAAAATAAGTGTTTTGCTTTTAATTATTTTTCTCCCAACTAAACATTAAAAAGGATTTTTCCATCCGTCAGACTAATTTCAAAATTGCTCCTAGGTGTGATAGCCTCATTCAAACAGGGCTTGGATGCTACCACAAAAGTGGTGTATTTTTTATTTGTGCAGGCAGTGGATTTTGAGAAATAACTTTCAATAATTGTAAATGTTTCCTTTTTCTTTGTTTAAAGTTTGAGAAAAATTGAAACGGCTTGAATAGACTTTCATTTATATTTTGCAGACAAGCAGCAATTGGTGACAGATAGAAGACGCAGACGAGAAGCAAGAGCTCTATTAGACCATGGTCAGACCACACTTCTACCTGATCTAAAGCAAAAGATCAGCAATCTTACAGAGGAACCCTCCTGCGAGCTTCCAACTTTGCAAGACATTTGTCAGGTTGAATTTAATAGAGACTGTGATGTTACTCAACTTCTCTCCAAGGCAGCTAAAACCCAGGACCACCAATGGGTGAAGAAGCCACTTGCTGGGGAAGGCTCAAGCACAGATCCAAAGTCTATACCACTGTTGCGGCAGGAGCTCAACCTCTACCATCAGTATTTAGCAATCCAAAGAGCAGAATTTGTCAATGTTCTTTCTCGCAGAATATTTCCAATTGAAGAAGTTTCTGCAAAATGGTAGGTTTTATCAAATCTTGTTATGGTTTTTTTCAATATGCAAAAAAATACTTTTTCATATGGCTGGAGATATTTTCTCACAGATGTACTACTTTACAGATGTTTAAAAATGACATGTGTGAAGTCACATAAAATAGATAAACAATGGTTGCAAATGAAGTTTTAGTTGAGCATTTGGTGTCACTTTAGAGAGTTGAGAGAGGGTTTTTTGTTGTTTTTTTTTTTTCAAACAAATCTAATCATGATGTACAATTTTAAAATCAGACTGAAGAATCGAAACAACTGCTGGAATTTTATAGTTGTGCTAATTATCCTACTTCATTATCAACAACAAATGTTGTGGGTAACTTTTTTTTTGTATATTTGGTGGCTTCAAGCTTCATAATAATGTTGATCAAACTATGGATACAATTTTTTTTTTCAATGTAATTTTCACATTCAACAATGTATTTTGTTCTGTTTATCATTTAAATGTATAAGCTCTACAGGATTTTTTTTCCTCCAAATTTATTATAGTGGAATCCACTTAAAGTCAACACCTTTAGGGAAAATTTTGCTTAAATTCAACTCTGTTCTTTTTTGTATTTCTTTATATATTAATAATGGTTGAAGTCAACTAAAATGTCAGTCTTGAAGTGTTGACTTTATCCAGATTCCACTGAAGTTAAAAATGACCTTGTGTGCAAAATCATAGTGCTGCTTTGTTGATAGTTCTTTTTTTTTTTTAATTTTGTAATTTTTTTGTGTCATTGCTTGAGAATTTAAAGGTTTCAATGATGTTGACAACAAGATTTATCAAATGAAAAATATTTACATCACTATTAGTGACTCTGAAAACCTTGAGATGAGCATGGCTACTGCCTTGAAGGATGCCTGTGAGACAGCTTTTATTGGTGGCAGGTGGGTCCATGTGGACCACAAAGGTGAGAATCACTGCACTATTGTGGGTTCAACACTACCTGACTACAGTGGAGAGTCTTCTGCTGTAAGCCTTTTCTGTGAGTTTTACTTTTCATTTATTCAGTTAGAAAATTGCATTATTTTTTTTCTTTTCTTTGATTTCCTAAATAACATTAACTCATTAGTGTATGCTGTATCTGTTTGCGTTATGCACTAACGCAGAAGTTAACATGATCATTGATTGTAGATGGGTTTTTTTTTACTTGTATAAGGCCAATAATCTGTAGCTTCAGATTCAATATTCAGATTTATATAGCCTTGCCTGTTCTAGAAATCTACACACTTGCATATCAATATCAAACTTAGCCTTGTTTAACATTGATCAGAATCAGGTTTATTTGTTTTATGCAGTATCTAAACAATTTAACTGTTTAAATTGTTGTACTCAAGGCTAGATTTGTGCTCAGATGATTTTTTTAATGTCTGAAGTAATACAGAGTTAAAGATAGAATAGTAAATGAGACTGTCCCAAACACCCAAATCACCAGCTTACACTTCAGTTTAAGTTTTTTTGGTTTTTTTTTAATAATGCTCAAACAAAGGGATAAGAGATTTAAGTTATGAAGTAAAGGCTTCAATTTATTAGCAGCCAACATTTTACTGGTGTATGTTAAAAATCAAATTTTGGTGTCTATATGGATTTTTGGTGATGGTAGTCTTTTTTGTGGATGTTATGTATTTTTTTTAAGCATGAAGAAGTAAAGAACTGAGCAGGGCTATTTGAATTATTTGGAAAGGTTGTTTTTTTTTTTCACAAGGTGGATTGCCTTGTAACTTATTCAATTGAAGAAATGCATTTACTGATTTCAATCATGTTCCTAAATAATAGCTGTATCTGAGTATAATTTTTTTTTCTTCTTATTGTGTTCAAAATCAGGTATTTATTGGTTAGTCTGAGCAGTAAAGCCAAACATTGTTAGATTCTTTTTCATAGTATGTTTTATATCTTTTAAGCCGGACAATGTCTCAAATGTAATTTATGACTATAATTTGCTTACAGTGTCAGATAAAGTAAAACACTTATCTGAATTTAGGATAAAGTCAATGTTGTCTTTATTCCTTTACAGGGTTTTGTAAACTGCAAACATGTTATCATTCATTGAGATAGTAAAGATCAATCTCAAGCAGAATAAAGTTTTCATTTTCATTTCTATAAATCTATTATTGTAGCAAATATACCATAGTATCCTGAAGTTAAAGGTGTTAATATCAGCAAAATCAGAGGGCAAAAAGTTTTATGCTTAAATATATTTCATTTGAATTTGGCAAAATGCCCTTGTAACATAAGTGGTATTTAATTTTCTTTTATTATTTATGTATATATTAATAATGGATGCAAGCAAGAGGAAGCAGATACTTTCTACTGAGTTATCAGTCAGGTATGTCCTGCATTTTTTGGAAAATTATATCATCTAATGGATCTTTTATTTTTACTTCTGATGGTTCAGATTTTACATAATTGTTTTGAGTACTAAAGTTGGTTAAAAAAGTGATTTTATATTTACGTGTATTTGCCATTTACAGTGCTAGCAAGTCGCTTTGCTTCAGGAAATCCCAGCAAGACACCTGTTGGTAATGCAAGTTACGGAATCTATTCAGCCTTGGGTTACACATTTTACTTTACCCACTTAGCAGCATTGGTTTTGGATATACCTTTACCCCGAAAAAGCAAATTTAGGTAAAACTTGCTTTGCTGTTGTCCAGTTACTTTCAACAGAAATGATTGATTTTTATTTATTTTGTATATACTTTTGATTTACAATCTGACAAAAGCATTTGACATGCACCTCTGCCCTTTACATTTGTTTTAGACATTTCAAGACATTTGCAGACCTTTTTATGCAGTTATCAAGCCTCTCTCAGACGGAGGAGTTAAATTGAGCCTTTAACTGCTACACTTATATCATAGCTGCCATAATGTCATTAAGAGCTTTTAAAAACTGATTTGGAGCAGAGAAAGTTTATCATTAACCTACATTTTTTACATTGTTAAGACCAGGTCATTAAAATTGCAATGAATCGTCCATGCAGATCTCCCCATGAATCTTCACTCAAAGACTGCAGGTGTACTTGCTGCACCATGTGATTCATATATTTTGGCCTAGATATTTTGTCTAAAAGTTGTGACTTGCAATGATGCTCTGAAATACAAACTTGCTTTATTGTTTGTTAATATTTATTTTTAAGATTATCTTAGAGCATAATTTATGGATAAATATAGTTTGTTTTTTTGTTTTTTTTGCTGTATCTTGAAACATTAAGTACTGGAAGCAGTTTATACCAAAGAGCCTGGACATAAACTATCCAGGCAAAAGAAAAAAGGGAAAAATGTGTACATGCAGATCTAAAAGGGCTCTTGTGGTTTTAAAAATGTTGCTGTAAATTGATGAATGTGGGGTTTCAGCATGCCAACTCCATTGGGGTTTGTTTCAAACTGTAGAAAAGACAAAATATCACAAGAAACAAATCATCATAATCCATTGAACTCTCTCTCTCTCTCTCTCTCTCTCTCTCTCTCTCTCTCTCTCTCTCTCTCTCTCTCTCTCTCTCTCTCTCTCTCTCTCTCTCTCTCTCTCTCTCTCTCTCTCTCTCTCTCTCTCTCTCTCTCTCTCTCTCTCTCTCTCTCTCTCTCTCTCTCTCTCTCTCTCTCTCTCTCTCTCTCTCTCTCTCTCTCTTTTTTTTACAAATATATAATTTTTTTTCCTGTTCTTCTTGTTCCCTGTAGTCACAGTATGACTTGTTTACTAAAACTTCGATATATGCCCCTCTAAACAAATCTTAGTTGTCTTTTAATAGTAAATAGGCTTTTTTAATCTTCTCATACACACCCTTATTTGATGGGTTAAAAAAAAAAGATATTTATGTTCTATTGGAATCAGATAAATTACATCTCTTTTAATTTATGATTTCAGAGAGTTGAAAGATGATATGAGAGAGCCTGACTTCTGCAACTTTGTTTGGCGCTTGCATCAGAACATAATGCATCTAGCCCATAGTCAAGGTGTAGACCCTGACCTCTTGGAAGATAGCCTGTCTTTACAAAACCTGCTGTCAATAATACGATGTGCCAGTTTAGGAAGGTACTGCATTAAATAGCTACTTTCAAGCTAATATTTAAAGTACAAATAGGCTTCTAATAATTTTGGATTATGAAGAGATTTTTGAGAAGTTTGACGCCTAATTTAATTTTTTGTTTAGAAAACTTTTAAAAGAGGGGATTTCCTTTTTTTCATGCTTTGTTTTTTTCTGTGCCTCATTTATCTATGTTTGATTTTGAATGTTTACTGAACAGGCTGAATTTCTTTACTTTTGGGTATTTGCGGACAACATGAAATAAGATTCAGGAATTGCAATGTTGCTGTAATTTTAGGATAACAGTTGATGCTTTTTTTTTTTTTTTTGTTTTACACTCTTTGCACTCTTTCCAGCAAAAAAGTAAGAAAAAAGATTTTAAAAAGTACTCTTTATAGTCCCATTTTAAATTTTCAGTTTAAGATCAGTATTATTAATAAGTAAAGTATTTTGCTCAAATTTGGTTGTTGTTTTTTTTTCCTCTCCCTATCTTTAAAAGGACTAGTGCATTTGAGCCCAACTATGTAATGCCTGTAGAAGCAGAGCAGTGTCCCTTGGAGTATGAAAGTGAAGAGGATGAGACACTTGGTTTAGATAACAGCAGTACCTCAGCACTAGACGACCCTGACCTTGAGGTGTGCCGTGACTGGGAGCGGGTTCCTGCAGGCTTACCCAGTTACGAAAATTCTAATATGGGGCTATCATCCCCGACGTCAGGAAGCTCAACAGATAACAGTACATCCACAGCTGGTGCCATCTTTAATACAGTAAATGCTGCAGCTTCTGCAGCTGCAACCTCTGCTGCCGCTACCCTGTCGGGATGGATATCTTCCTATTATGGGAAAAAATAAAGAAGGATACGGGAAGAGTAGCAATATTTCTTCATGCTCTTTGAACAGATAAAAGGCAACTAAGTATTGTAAGTGACAACACATCTCAATATTTAATTTCACCTTGACATTGTCTCTCAATATTTTTTTTTACATTATCTACAGATTTTATGTAGCTTTGTCCCTAGATGTATCGCAGATATATTATCTCATGACATTTCAGATTTACATTTTCTCACAATGTGGCACTTGATCCAGAGCTAGAGATGTGATCTAGTGGTATGGAATTAATTTTTTATCTAAACTAGAGTGAGGTGTGCAATGCAGCATATAAATAAACATGTGAAGTGTGATCGAAAAATAGACAGTCTAAAAGTAAATAGCACACAGCTTTTTAACTATGGGGCAAAAAAGAAATAACACAACTATAGATTTAACATGTAAACGTTTTGCTTTAACAGCTTTGTTAATAATGATAAATACAGAAGCATTTTTAGAGGATTAATTGGAGGGTGTTGAGATTCTTTTCCACTTTCTCTCATTTTAAAGCAATGTAGGGAATGCTTAATTTTACAGTACAGCAATGAAATAAGGTGTGAAAATATTTTCTCCCAGCAATTTGTATCAAGCAGTTTGTGAATGTAGCTACATACTGAATCTTGCTAAATAATTGAATTTTCAGATTTATTTAGAAAAAGAGCCTGTTCATGACATGGTAAAAGTGATGGGATATAAAGAAACCCTGTCCAAATGTGACCTTGATTATTTTTCAGTTCAAGGCTGCCAATTTTAGACTTTTTAAGATATAAATTGTTTGAGTGTGAAATTCAAGTTTTAGAATTGGTTTTTTAGTTCAGCAACTGCAATTTTTTTTTTATATGGGTTAATCAATAAATTGCTAGCATTATTATTTCACAAGATCATTGAGTGTTTTTATAAATTTCTTAACAATCTTTTAAAATTTTTATTAATTGGACAATAAGACTGATTTTATCTTATAAATATATGTCTCAAATTTTTTAGGCAACAACAAATAATAGTCTTCGTACTGTTCATCAGTCAATTTATGTATTTTATCTTTGACCTCACTGATCAGCAATAACAGGTTATCACTGCTATTCTATTCCTGTAATAAAAACAGCTTATATTTTTTAGATAGAATTATTCATGCTCTTGGAACAATCATTCGCATTGAGGAAATCAAAAACAAGGTTTATAGCGATTTTTTTTTCTCTATTTTCGCTTTCTCTTTTTCAAAAACTCTATCTCGACTCACTATGTAAAACACAATAGATGTGGCAAGTTTTTTGTATGTTTTCCACACGTGTCCCCAAAACACCTTATAGCTTAGTAAGTCATAAATGTATTAGCTTTAGGTCATAGTACAAGGTTTGAAAATATGCTTGATTTTAAATTCTTCTATGTCAAAAGTTTGCGAATACAAGACGGCTTTTTTTTTTCAAGACTGTCAAGGTATAGAATTTGGCTCAAACAGTTTTAGGTTAAAGTGGAGCTCCAGATTTAGATCTAAATTTAAATGGCAGCCCTGGAAAATGAAAAACTCAGATATTGAGCGGTTTCTTGGTCATATAAATACAAGTAAGAAATGAATGTGTTATTTAAAACTAAAAGTAATTTGTGTATTTAGGAATATCATGAATACAATCTTAGCACTGTGTCCTAGCTTGAGCTATAAATTATATTATTTTGGTATGAAGCAATTATGTCACAAAGAGCTAATGGTAGACTCAAGGGTGCCTATCATGCTCATGTACAAAGAACTTAAAGAATATTTTGGGCTTGACAGATTTTTAAAAATTTTTGTTGACAAAAGTGAGTTAAAAATAGCTAATAAAGAAGTAACTGGAAACAACTGCAATTAATCATGTGATAGAAAGCAGACAGTATTGTAATGTTTTAAAAACACTGTAACAATAAAAATAAAGATTTAGTAAAGATAGAGATCAAAGAATATTGAATAGACAACAGATGTAGTTTGAAGTACCAAAAAGAAAAAAAAATGTTTATAAATGTGGTATTGAGTGGTATTCAGATGTATATACATATTTTACCCTGCCATGTCTTTCAAAAATTGATAGTCACTTGCACTTCAATCTGTAACTTAGCTGTCTTATTTCAGCATGTTCAAAAAAACTTCAGATGTATTTGAAAAAAAAGTAGTTTGAAGAAACCGGCTAAAGCAAAAAAAAGCTTTGATATGCTTTGCTTTGATATCCACTTACTTTGAAATTCACTGCGTTACAAGAGCATGCTACAATGTATTGTTACATATTAAAAACACTTCAAAGCCATTTTCTTTACTTAATATATATATGTCTATATATTGTTTAATGTGCTGAAAATGTTTACAGCAGCACCAGATATATCACACCCAATGAAGGTGAAAAGATTAGTATGACACACTTAGAACAGTTCATTTTCTCCCCGATTTTAAACTTCCTAAAAGGAGTAAAGCAAAATGAATATACAGCTTTTCTTGTACAAATACTGAATAGCTTTTCTTCAAAAGAGAAATATACAAAATAGGTGGAAAGATCATACTAGATCTGGTGACATTTTAGTTATCTTGGACAGATCCTTTGCAAAGATAAAATTGATCTATAGTTAGAAAAGCTGCCAATTTATAAAGCACTGAAGCTCTGTGTCACTAGGATTTTAACATCAGTACAATTTGAATTGAACCTTTTTTTTTGTATTGTCATATATTTTCATATAAGTTTTGCTTATGTCATCTTTTTCTGTCTTTATGCTGTCGACATTTTCAGTATTTAGCATTTAAAGGAGTTTCTGTGGATTGCAATTGATATATTCAGCTTTAATCAAATCCTAATTGGAAAACAATCATATGTGATTCTAACTGGACCAGAATGGTAGTATTTCACCAAGTATGGCAATTAATTGCCATATTAGCTGGTAGAATTTGTAAATCATTGCCAAATAGTGTCTTATTTATACTTTATATACTATTCTTGATTTATATTTTCTGTGTATGTTTTTGAATGTATAAATTTTGCTGCTCAATCATTTAAATTCTTGCCAATGTCTATGCTGCTAGTCGAGACATTGTATATACTTCATATCTCCGGTGCCTCTTCATAAGTAGTCAGTTTCATGTCATAAAAATTCAATTCCAATGCTCTTTGCTGTCTTCTTTTTTATTGTTCATATATCAAACAATTATTGATTTTTTGCTTCCTACAAAATGCTAACATTAAAAAATGTATGATTTGGCATAGCAAGCAATTATTTTTGGTTGTCTATGCAGTTTGAGAATGAGAAATAAATGCAAACTTTTTAAATTGGTCTTTCGACTTTTATTTTCTCTCTCTCCCTAGTTTGTCTGGGATATAAACAATTATGGAAAAATCCACCTCACACTGCACATTTTGATACCACAGCGTCACTTTAGGGATACTTTAGTTAGGGTGCACCGGTCCTAGTCAACTGATAAATAGGTCACGGGGTTGGGGTCATTCAACCGGGTCGAGGTCGGCCTCACCGCTGGCATGCACCAGTCTTTTGTTGTAATAGTTCATCTTAATACAATCTGCAAGCTTCATTTAATTATCTTTTAACTTGATCATTCACTAAGTAAAACAATAGTAAAAAGAGTTTTCATAAAAAAAAAAAATTATAAAAATAGCTTTGATGGAAGATTTTCTATCAGTCATTTAAAAAGTTTGAAAAATTACATGATTACTGAGATAATTAACATGATTAAGTTACCAGTAGCGGACAATCAGCTTCACAGAACTTGAGAAAAATTTTGCAGTCAATAAGACAAAATGTTTTTCTAAACACTCACACAAAAATCATATTATCAGCTCAAAAATTGTCTGTGAGCTTGGTCCAATCATAAGTCCTTTAAATTATTGCTACAGTGTATGTTCCTGAATCAAGTTAAAATATCCAAATAAGGAACAATGGTGAATAATAAAAAGCATGTGTCATTGGTCATGTTGAACTATCTGTTGTGGCTGACCAGCGTGTTTGATAGATGTTGATGAAGCTATGGGGGTAGTTGGAATGGAGAGTGCTTGTTGCTCTTGAGAAGACATGTTTATGACTGTTGTGTGATAAATCATGTTTCTGAAGTAATTATTTTTCTAGATTGATGTTTTAAGTCTGTACCCCTTCTATTGTTACTTCTGCAGTCTGTGTGTTTGCTAATGGTGCATCTTATGAGTCTTCATTTTCTAAGTTGTCTCTAGTGTCTTTGTGGTCTGTATTTTCATGCTGATATAACTGGTGGGAATCTTCTCTGACTCTATGCTATCATTGGGCCTGCTAGTATACTAGTTCTACACTGACTTCGTCATTTGTATGGCTATCTGTCATCGTTTCAATTGTGTCTGCAAGTGTAAGTGGTGTAGTGTTGTTTTCAATCTGTAAATACTAAATAGTGGCTAGTAGTATGCGTATCTGAATGGGTTTTATTTTCAGCGTTTTCTCTAGGTGGTGACTCTCTAAGTTTGGAGGGCTTGTGCCTGCTTTGCACACACCCATGCCTTAAGCTAAGTTAAAGAGACGACGATATCACAGAGATTAGTTAAGAATAAGAGATTTGTTTTTGTCAATCACGCCATAAAGCTCTAGTCTGTGCCAGAGTCCTAGCCGCTTTTATAGTTGTCATACCTCTTATTTCCTTGTCGATGTGTTAGCCTTACATTATACGGCAAACATATCTGGAAAAACATCGTCTTGGATAGATCCTGAACACTAGGAGAATGCCATCACTGAGGTCAACGCTAGAGAACAGCTTTTTATATTTTTTTCTTTTCTTATTTAAAGTCAGTTGGCCACATTTTCGCATATATTTATAGTGACGATCTTTAATGTGTTCCATAATGGTGTAAAAATTAATTTAAAAATTGTTTATGATTACTGAGGATATGAAACGTTAAATGAGAAAGAGAAATACGTGAAAATCGTTCAAGAAGAAAAAGTGATTTGTATGTGGCCATTTATCTGTAATTATCTTATTAAGTGTACACAATAGAGGCATATTGATAGAGATGATCTTTAGCATGTTTCACAATGGTGTAAAAAATTAATTGAAAAATTGTCTATGATTGCTGAAGATATGAAACCTGTTAAATCAGAAAGAGAAATAATATTTGAAAATCGCTGAAGAAGAAAAAAATGATTTGTATGTGGCCGTTTAATTGTAATAGTCTAATTAAGTTGACACAATAGAGGTAAATTTATAAAATTTAATTAACAAAGTGAGCACAACGAAACTCTAAAACAAAACCTTTTAAACATAAAAAAACGGAATTTCACAAAAATCACAAGACAGAGTTGATAGATTGAAGGTCAAGAGGAAACTGGTGCAGGTTGTTAACGAATTTGACCTTAGCTTGTTAGACAAATACAAATTTTATTACGCATCAAAGTGCAGTGAGCAAAATATCGGGCGCAGCAGCTTACCCTGCATAGCATTGTCAGAAAAGCGCATATGACAGTGATTGATTCACTGAAGATGCTCATTGGTAAGAAATATGCGGGCAACCAGACGTTAACTAAAGTATCGCAGAGAGACAATTTTGAGACACTGTTATACCAGCTATTAATTTGTGATCCCAATCTTGAAAAACTAGATAAATTAAAAAATCTTTGTATGTTGTTTCTTTTTTGAGCAAAATTGCATCACCAGAAATGGCATATATTTAGGAGCAATACACACCTTAATTTCCTTGGTGCCCTTCTAAGTTTTATACTATTGTCTTGATTGGCACATAGGAATTAAAGTAGGAGGACACAGGATAAACAACTTCAGATATGTTAATTTACAATCACAGAAAACGGAACACGCCTGCTGCAGTTTATTAGTATCATTGACAAAGAATGTAGAAAGAAAATTGGAATTGAATTCAAACAGCATGACCAGTTCAAATGTTGATGAATTGTTAGATAGGTAGAAAAATTGAAATCTCATGGAGAATAACAGGTGAAAATTTCCACCAAAATGGAAACAGCCCTTACATAATATAAATGAAGAGCCCTTCCAGTACTATATTTACCAAAACTTATCTTGGAGAATCACATTGCAGATAAAAAAGAAAACTGAAAGCAACAGAAGTAAAATTCTTCAGAAAAATGGTTGGAATTCAAATGATACTATCTCGAGAGCTTTTGCAATGCTACTCAAGGTACTTTGAGACACTGTTATACCAGCTATTAATTTGTGATCCCAATCTTGAAACACTAGATAAATTAAAAAATCTTTGTATGTTGTTTCTTTTTTGAGCAAAATTGTATCACCAGAAATGGCATATATTTAGGAGCAATCACATTGCAGATAAAAAAGAAAACTGAAAGCAACAGAAGTAAAATTCTTCAGAAAAATGGTTGGAATTCAAATGATACTATCTCGAGAGCTTTTGCAATGCTACTTAAGGTACTAAATGAAACAATAATCAGAATCCAAGATTTTCAGTAATAGATCAAAGGATACTACCAGCAATTAGGGTGCCTACATCACCTTGAATGGGTAAAGAAAAGGAAGAAAATGCTAGCATAAATCCTTATTTTGCTTCTAGTTTTCAAGTATAGCTCCTCAATTTATAATTCGACAGATGCTGGTATGAAATATACATCCCTGTGAAAAAAATTCAGGCCTGCCAAAATTTTGAGAGCCCAAAAATTATGTTTTTTAAATCATTGTGTGGTTTAAATGAAGCTAGAAATGATAATTATCATTAGAGAAGGAATATTAAATGCTTTCTTGTACATATATCTTTCTTAGAGAATATTCTATGTAAATCAAATTTTTATTAAAAAAGAAAAATAAATTCGTTTTTCAATATTTAAAAAAAGGCAAAATGTCCCTAAAATCTCTACTGGTATTTAAAGGACACATTAAATGCCAGCACAATGCATGGCAAAGGACTTAATTCATTGGGCTGGTCTATTGATCTATAGCAACAAAATTAGAGGGATAATGATCACTCGCAAGGAAATTATAGAACAGACAGCATAACATCTTCATTTTATACATCATAATAAATTAGCCAAGCAATACCAGAAGGAATTGTAACTCTTCGGTGTATGTTAAATCTACTTTTAATTAATCAGTGGGTATCTCTAGTCCAAGATGACATAGTAAAGTGGTTATAAATCTTTGCTGGTCGCCTTAAGTAAATACATTGTATGTTATGTTTTTAATAGACTGGAATCAACTCTACACCTCTGACACCTTCTCCATCAGATCATTTCCTTCATGTCTTTTTTTTTTTTTTTTTAAATCAAAGAAAAAAAAGATGGCAGAGCTTTTGCTGAGGTAACAAATGTTTGCACACATTGTTTACTTTCATACCCAGTCATTGACTTGCTCTTGTTCCACATTCGACTATTTTACGGCTCAGAAAAAGAAATTTCATCTTATAGTTTTGAAAATTATTGATACACTGATTGTGGTTTTATGTGTCAACTCCTCTTTATTTTTTTGAGAGAACTGAGATTTCAATTCATTTATTCTTTCTACCTCAAACTACTCAAAAGCCTCTACTGATAATGATTTTGAGGTCTTCATTTCCTTAGTTTTTTAAATCATGGCAGAAAAGGGAGCAAACTGACAACAGCAAAAGACAAGTCTGATATGGGAATAATTACAAAAATTCATGCAAACATACAGACATATAAAAGGAAAAATAAAATAAAAGACTGTAAAACTGACAATAATTTATTTTATTATAAAACATTTTTATATCAAATTTTACTCATTTCCTCATTCTTACCCCGAACAAAATACATGCATTAAAAAAAATACAATAACAATAATAGTAATAATAATAATAATAATAATAATAATAATAATAATAATAAAGACACATTAAAGGTAAATGCATATAATTTTAATTTTGGGTGTTCTTTTCTTTCTCAGGAACTAACTGCATAAGAATGCTTGCTAAAGTAGAATAGAAACATAAAACTTATAAATTAAAAGTAAAGAATGGTGTCAAGTAACATCAAATTTCAAAATTTAAGTATAACGAATAGAGTATGGGCCATTTCAAAAAGTACAGAGAGATCTTTTTTTTTTAAAAAATAACTATATAGATCAGCTTTTAACTGGCTGATCCATTTACCAAACCTAATAATAGGTAAAAATTCTTCTCTCTGTTGTAGATATATAAAATACTTGGTTACTTTTTACTCGACATAACTTTAAAGCAGTTTCTCAGAGGAAAACAAGTCTAATTCTCAGTTAAAAGATCTGAAAATTAAAGAAAAATAGTAAACTGTATTCTGATTTTCTCACAACTGATATGCATTTGGCCCTTTTTCAGGTTTATACGATAGTAAAGAGCTGAAATGAAACTGATGTCACACAAGCTGCATTATGAGTTAAACAGATCTGAATGACAATGTTGGAGTATAATTATAATCATATACATTAGGAACCTTCAAAGTCAAAGTTCCATTGGCTTTGCTTAACTCAAGCTTAACTCAAGAGTCAATCAAAACATGTTAGCTATATCTCCTTTTCAATGGATATTTTCATTATTTAATGCCACCTATGGCTAATTTTATTTTTTGTCCACTTTCAATTTCACTTCCTCAAGCATTAAGACCTCTAATAATTGCTCAGTCAGTAGAGCAATGGGCTCTTAATGGTCACAAAGAAGTGCCCATGACTTTATGCAACATTGTAAAATAGGTGAAAGGATAGAGATCAACCAAGGACCCAATCCACTCTCAATACTTTGAAACATCCTTAATTTAAAGTGTCCAGTATAGTTTTTGCACATATGTTTATCCTGTGACAATAATTACACATACTACTTTCTAGTGAGGTCACGGTGCTTTTCTAATAAACATAATATAAAACAAATAACTAGAGCCTTGATAAATTGGAATGACCTAAGAAAAACTCAAAAGGGGAAAATAATGGACCAATCAAGACCTCTACAGTGGAAAAGTTTGATACATGTATCATCTTTGTACAGGTGATATTTCATTCATGTAATTCATTTACAAGTATGAGATGGGTATGGTGAAGAGGGAATACAGAGATTACTGCTAGTTAGCAGTGAAAATTAGAATTGAAGAGATACAGTTTGCCTTGTTAGGACTATTTAACTGACAGCATCTAAAATCTCCCTTGCTGTGATAGTTTGGTCCCACAAACAACTGTCTCATTCATTAAAATTAATGTTCAAAATGTTAATGTCACAAAATTTATTGTACAGAAGACTAGTGCAAACTGGATCTGCATTTACTTCTCTAATTTTTTAAAATGTACAAACTGTATGAAGTTTATACACATAAATGAACATCATTGAATTTCAATACAGTCGAGCATAGATTTCTCAGCTTATCTGGAGAACTTTGATATATACAAATAATCTTATACCAAGGATAGACTTGCTGATCCCAACTCCAGGTGATCCAGCAATAAATAGGTATCAAACTCAATGTCTAGGGAGTCCGCTGAAAATAGGATGGAGAGAGGGGCAGGGTATGCTTGTTTAAAGAGTTATAACAACAGGCGAATAGGATGAAGTCAAAATTTAATGTTAAATCTGCAATAAGAGGAAAGTCATGATTTTTTTTTTAATTTCTTATGAATCAGATTTTTTTTTAAATTTTAGGGATCCTCAGCTTTTTCAATGAAGAATATGAAAATCCTGAATAGGTAGAAATAATAAAAGAGACAAAAAGAGAATCAGCAGCGGAAAACTGATGAGTTTGACAAATTCATGCTCGACTGTATTTTCACATTATCACAAGCAGTCATCCTAAAATGTAATATTTTCAATTATGATGCTTGATGAAATTTATCAATGATAGATTTACCTGAAGAACAAATTTATATACAGCTCAGAGGGCCTAAATTATTGGAACTGGTTCTGATCAGAGAATACTCCACATTTACTGCTTTATTCTCAAGACAATTTTTCTTCCTTGGAGTTTGTCATAAATTAACATAGCAAAATTACTTAAAATCCAAAGTTGTTATTTTACATATGCTTCCCCCCCCCCCCCCCAAGAAAGTCAGAACCAAATATTTAACAATGGGAGGGTATCCTTAAAGGCTACAATATTTTTTGCCTTATTGAATTTAACTTTGACTGGTAAAGATCTTCGTATTAAATTACTTTACAAATAAACATCATACAGATGATCGGCCTCGTCCCTGTTTCGCTGTAGATGTTGATGGACCATCCTCAGACAATCCAAGCTCCTTGACTCTTTTTTCAAATGCTTTTGTTAATTGAGTACAGGCACGGAACTCAAAGCTATTGCGATTATTGTACTCAACACAATTTTGAAAAATGAGTTTAATGTCATTCAGCATTTGAGTGGGATGCTGATAAGAAAAGGCGTGGATCTTGTTCCGTATGGTGCCAAAGTCCATCGGTTGTTTGATAACTTCATAATAGTCTGGAACCTATGAAAATTTTAAAAAGATGCAAAGTGGATTTGGGATTATTCATCAATTTCCTCTTTAGTCAAGTAAAAACTTAACTTACAAACCAAGAGTGAATAACAAGTATTTGAAAAATTGGTGTCCTGTTGTAAATTGCGAAAAAACAGTAAATTTGAGGGTATAAGAATTAAATAATGGTATGGATTTTTGTGTGGATAACTTCTGGACATATATATATCAAAAAGCAATTCAAATACAAGAGTAACCAAGATAAGATGTAAGGCTGTGACGGATCCCAATTTTTCAGTAATCACCATTACCAGGGTCTCGTTGCAGAAGATCTGCAGGGTCCCGGTAATCAGAATAGGAATCATTTCCCGTGAAGTAAGGAGTAGTGATGAAGGGGATCATGGAATCAAAAAAGTAATCATTTCCCGTGAAATGAGGAGAGGTTACAGGAGGTACGGGAGGTTGCGGGGCTGACAGTAGGCTAAGATCAGCTGGGTTCTGGAATCAAAAAAGTAATCATATCCCGTGAAGTGAGGAGTGGTGACGGACTCTCCCATTGAGACAAGGGCAAAAGGCCATGATTACATCAACGGCTCTCAGTCTCTCGTTGATTTCCGTTGACATCTTACTGAGGATCATGACTACTTCCGTGGATCTCACTATAGGATACGTGGAACAGTTTTGTCAGGAAGATCCGTGATGACTGATTACTTTTACAGGATCCGTCCCAGCCTCAATAAGATGACAGGAAGTGTTTGAGATTTGGTGTCTTGGGAGCTTAATACAGAGATTGATAATGATATGAAGCATTTGATAATATCCCCAATACCACTGTTTAATTTAATTTTTTGATTAATACTAAAAGTTCAAGACCTTGCCCAGACTAAAGAAAAAGAAAAATAATGGGTAAAGTGAAGCTGCAGGTACAAAAAAGGAGGCTTTCCCTCTTCATGTTTAACATAATAGAAACACAAGACTAAACACTGAACAGATATCTGCATACAAGTGTTAATAAATGAAAAATAAATGAAAAAAAATTCGTGGAGTTCTACTTTACCCCTTTTTTTTTTTTTAAATTAAAAACTTTAAAATGGATTTCACCTACCAATTTTTTGTCCACAGGCTTGAGGAAAGGCCATGCCTCCTCATGCTTAATAAGTTCATTAACCAAGGTTTCAGCTGCCTTCAATTGCTGCTGCTGGGAATTGGCTCGCTTAGAGCTGGGAGTTATGGATTTCATCATGCGAACTAAGGGACCGTCTCCTGAGACAAATGTACATAGAAAATAAAAATGTTTTAAATGTTTTATTTATGTTTCTTCTTTTTAATCTTAGATGTTGATTAAATATTTAAAATGAGATATGGTTATACCAGAGGTCATTATCAAAGATACTGCAACTCAAAGGATGCATCAACCTTCTTATATATATATATATATATATATATATATATATATATATATATATATATATATATATATAATAAAAAGCAATCTGAATAAAATGAACAGTGAAAGTATTAAAAAGAGTTCTACATATACCACTGCAGTCCATACATAGGCTTGAAGGAAACCTAATTTCTTTTCCCTTTTAACTTTTTAGTGCTGATTTTATAAACGGATATCTCAACTCAAAATCTTGAAAACCACTGAACTTTTTGCAGAAGCGCGCAAGACACCAAAAATGAAAAACAGCACGCGCCAGGAGCAAAATATTAGAGTGTAATACAATTAAGCAAGACTATCAATTTCTTATATATTCTATGTCTCAAACATTGAAAAAGGAAGAAATCTGAGAAAAACAAACACACAAAAAAAATATGGAAGACCACAAATTTACGGAGGGGATTGATCCCAGAACCTCGGAAAAGGCAAAAACCACAGAAAATTGATATCCGTGTATAAAGGAAACAGAAGACACTTCAATATTGTTTGTACATATTCACTTGTGATTACACGATAATTGAAACAATAGCATACCTGCAGCATCAAGGGAAAGTCTTGATCCAGATCTGGCACCTCTGCGACTTTTAGATGAAGTAGATGCAAGTTCCGCCACTGCAAGCTGGGATAATGGCTGCTTCTTTGGGCGACCACCCAACACTGGACTGTCCCGAGGGCTTTCCCTTGGGCTTTCCCGTCTAGACCCTGGTCGACTATTTGTTGGCGTTGACTTTGCACTGCTTAGAGACTTTTTCTCTTTACCTGTATGTATATGTATGACTGATTGTACAAAAGAGTTATTGTACAATTAAAAGCATGCTTACATCATTTTTATGATGCATATCCATATTTAGCAAACAGTTTCAGCATCTAATGTAATGTTCATGTGATGTTTTTAATAACCTATCAATGTTGAAGACTTAAGATTTAGAATATCAACACAAAAAGAAAACTAAAACTTGTACAGACATAATCAGAGACTTAAAGGAATAATCATTAATTCAGAAATCTTCTGTGTATTAGGGACATTTCTTCATATTAAAATTGTCAGTTTGTTGATGACTATAATGAAGTCAAAATTTATATATCATTACAATCTAGACCATAAAATATGAGAACCACGGAAAAATAAGAAATTCTTCTAACCTTTGCCTTTTCCTTTCCCTGAGACTCCAGTTCCTATTTTGATTTTGCCAGCCCTCTCTATACCCATGCAAACTTGGCACATCCATTTACCCTTGGGCACCTAAAGAGTTCAAGAAAATTATAATCTTTATAAAAATAATAAATAAGACTTAGCTTTTCAATCATAATGGTAAATTTTTTAAATAAGGTATACAAAGACTCATAAAAACAGAATTATATGATTAAACAGTAATTGAAAAAAAAGGCTAACAAAATTTTCAGCAGATATAAAATAATTGGGTTCTTGTAACTGTCGACTCAAACAATGGGCAGAGAAAGTGTGTCAGCTTTTTGATGCTGTGTGCACAACAAGAATGTTTATTTAAAAAAATAAATACAGGCAATGAAAAAATGTAGAATGTAGAGAAATCATATATTTATCTCTGAGTTTGCTGCTCATTTACTATCTAGCAGTATTCAGTCCTTTTACAATGACCTTCAAAGGCAATCATTGATTAAATTTCTACACATGTATTTCCAAAAGTAAGGCCAACACTTCAAATGAACTTCAAAAGCATACTCTTCAATTGGAAAGTATCAAATTTTGCAATTTGGCCAAAACATATTGGTATAGTGACCTAACATGAACCACCAGGTGCAAATATTAACACAACCCACATTGTAAAATCACCAGTATATTTATTTTTCCTTTTTCTTTAATTCTGGGGAACTGAAGGTCCTTTGAAATGTAAAAATGTTTAAGATGGTTAGCAGCATTTCTATATTCTATAAATTAAACATCCAAAGTCATGTTGATTTAACTTGTTCAAATAAGAAAAATTTTTATCATTCAGAGGTAATGTGTGTTATGGCAAAGAAGGAAACACATGTGGTCTTGGATTAAAAAGTGATAGTTAGCTTCATGCTGGCATTATTTTATGTATTCTGTCCATTAAAAATTGATATTTTTATGTTTCATAATGTTCTAGATCAAGAGAGAACATTTATTATCTAGAGTTGCAATTAAAGACAGTGGCAGGCAATGAAGATAACTAAAATTTTGATTTTTTGAGCTCTGGAAAAAAGGCATAACTTGGTGGCTCTTCCACCTTAAGACCACTATAATTCAGTAAAAATTACCTTTTTAAGAGGAGGTTTTGCACAGTGGAGATGGTAAGCTCGAGGGCAACAGTCACAACATATGAGCATGCCAGGTATACCACAGGCTACACAAACGTCATCTTCAGGATTATCGTTCAGCTCATCATCATCATAGTCATCAATGTCAGACACACCGTCTATGCTCTCTACTGTGTCATCCTCATTTTCCTCATCATCTGATCCCTCCTCTTCCTCCTCATCTTCTTCCTCTCCATCATCTACTTCATCTTCCTCCTCTTCTTCCCTGTAAAATGCAAGGGTGACAATCATTTTACAAAACTCAAATAAAGCAAACCAAACAAAATTAGAGGGCTGTGCAAAAAGCAATGCAAAAAAACAGTGAAATGAAAGTTTTATGTGGATTTGACTAAAATATGTGAACATTTTTGCACTATGTTATCTAGTTGAAGTGTTCCTAAGGCAGTGTAGTTTTTATTTGTTGATCCAGGATTTCAAAGTATTAGGCAGCATTGATACACTGTCTTTCAGGAAAAGCATTCAGCACAGTGACATGTCTCATTTGCTGAGTATTAGACTGAACTTTTTTGCCACTGAGGATAAAAGGTGCTTCCAAGTTATGGAGGCTTACATGTTTCAGGTTTATAGAGAGGTACACAGTTTCATCAGATGTTATCAATGTTTAAAGAAAGCAGCTCCCTTCCAAATAATCTGAAGTTCACAATTATTGGCAAGGTTAATTGCTGGCAAAGATTCTGGGCCGATCCAGAAGGTTTTGATCTATGTAGAATGTTTGTTTTTTTTTGTGCTTTTCAGTTAGCAACTTCGTTAATCACTGGGTCCAAACCTTAGATCAGATTTCTTCAAAAATTTTTCATCAATTTTAGAAACCTTGAACTGTCTTTTTTAAGTAGTTTAGTCAAGTGATCAAGAGCAACAATGTTTCCGTTTGAAAGGGAGGGTTGCCTTGAGAGTCTCATTATCTCAACTAGTGCTGCCTGCGTTTCACAAAAAACACCAATGATATATCTGGATTTCCTTATGGCATTATTTCTGTAGGTTACAGCAACCGGCTATGAATTTCTGTCATTGGGTTATGTGCTCAGTTCCACTGTTGAAACTATGCATCTATAAAATGCACTGAATTTTCCTGTGATAGCCAATATAGATTTTTTTTAGAAATGTAAAGCTGTTGAAATGATATGGGCATTTTCTTGTTACTTTTGGGATAGCAGAAGTGCCTACCCCAACCTATGCCTTTTAGGGAAACCACCCACCAAAATCAGGAAATTTGGGGAAAAAATCAGGGACAAACAGCAACAAAGCTAATTTTTTTAAAAAACGACATCAGTTTTTACTAATTTCACTTAAATCACAGATAAAATCAGGAATACAGCTGTTGGAAACAAATAAGCTTAAACTTAAGTATAAAAGAAACAATAATACCAGGGATGAGAACTGGACACACAATTTTTTACTTTTTAAAATTGGTCACTGCTAGCGGCTTAGGCAGGAGCATTCTCTCTCTCTCTCCCCCACCTAAATTAAAACAAAATTGGATTGTCCAAAGAGCCATGATTGTGGAGCATTTTTTTCTTTTTTTTTTTTTTTTTTTGTTCTTGGAGTAAGAGGTTCAATGATCTGTTGTAGCTCATCTAAAGCTGTGTCCCTCATATGTTAGCTGTTACTGCTTTCTGTATTTTATTGGCTCAACTGAAGTGCCATAAAAGCTTACTCATCAGAGTTAACATAAAGGCCTATATTCTGGCTTATATATTGAGCACTGCTCTCCTTATCTTTATCTTTTCTTTTAAAAAGACATTTGAGCTGAATATGATAAATAATATTGATTACGTGTAGAACATCTCACTAGACCCTGCCTTTCAGGAATCATAAATGCAAAATCTTAAAGTCCTTTTCGATATTCACATAGTTTTTGAAATATGGAGCGGCACACCTGAAACTACCTGGTTTGTGGAAAAAGAACAAACATTCCTTATAATTTGATTGTATTGTTTACGAATACTCACATTTCCTCTTCTTCTTCCTCCTCTACCTGTTCCTCCTCCTCCTCTTGTTCCTCTTCCTCTTCTTCTTCTTCCTCCTCTGTAAAAGTCTTTCTCCTCCCTTTACGAGTTGGACTCTTCGGAGTCTGTTTAGGTCGGCAGTCAGGGCAGAACCAATCCCCTGTGGGCACTTTCTATTGAGAGATAGCATGAAGTAGGCATTACGATTATCTTTAAAAAGTACATTTAAGAGGGTATGTCAAACTAATGCAAGAAAAAGAAACAATACATTGTCAATTTACAAACAGTGAGGGAAATACCAAACTGTGCAAATTCTCTCCTATTTCTTTAACTCCCTCTTCCCCCCACCCTCATTCCTTTCCCCTAATCTCCCTTCACTTTTCACTCGTCCATTTTCTGGCCCAATATAATTTGTATCTCATAACTTTGGATAAGACTAAAAAGAGATTAAAAAAAAATTTTTTTTTTCAGAAAAATATCATTGCAAATACGCTAGAACATGTGCATACTCTATTTGAAAATTAAAAGAATTATAAATTTATTAAGCAGAAAAGAAAGAAAAAAGTCTTGGAACTATTTTATACCTGACATTATCCGCATTGTGTGAGTGAGTGTGTTTCTTGCACTTGTTACATTACCAAGTAAGGAGGCACACTGAATGGTTGGCTTATGGCCTAGTTGTGAGAATTTTTCAATACACCAATTTCAGGACAGTATCATTACAATTAACTGCTTAGACAAAAGAAATACTGGCATAACAACCATTCCAAATTTCTTATTTCAGTTCACATGGGGCGTTCAGTTTCACACTGCCAGATAGTAATACTATAACTGCAGCATTATCTGGGTGAGGTGACCTGACTTCTCTTCTCCCTTTTTAAGCCTTTTCGCTGCTGCTGAGCCTAGACTACTAGACCTAGGTTAATCTTGTCACAAAGGGAGAAAATTATGCATACAAAATTACAGTGCTGCTCACAGCCGAGTACCAAATTGAACAATTTTCCATGTGTTTCAATGCTTGATGACAAATTTTCCTATTTTTCAAACCCAGTTCAATAGGTTTTCTATGTCACATGCAATTCCATGCTGCCGAAGGAACCATATTCATTCCTCGACCATTTTGTTGTCCTACACTCTTCCTTCTTTCTTTTTTTAACAACAGTTTTGGACACGAATGAACAAAGATGATTTACCTCCATAGGTGGTTTAAGACAATACATGTGGTGCCCGCGATCACATCCATCACACAAAAGCATCTTCTCAGCATCGCCTTTTCTGCGGCATAATCTGCACCTGGTCTCTAGTGTGGACCTCGCCCACAAAATGCTCTTATCTAAAGTGGCAAGATGTAGGTACACATGGCTGAGGCTTGATCCGCTCACCAAAGATTCCTCCCATCTTTCATATAAAGATTTCTTTGTTGCTGGCACTTCTTCTGTTGAAGTTTATTGTGGAGTATTATTTAACCAGGAAGCAAGAAAATAACTTGAACTTTTCTTGACTCCATTTAAAGTAAACATACCATTGTTGGAATTTCAGGCTAATTTGCTCAAAATCTATGTACTATAAAGAAAACATGTAAACACCCAGGGTGAATCAGGCATATATCATTATTTTGATATACTGAATCTTATTACCACACCAGAGTGAATTTCCTATCTTTTAAAAGGATGAAAAAAAAATTTAACTGGCATTTCCATGCCCAGAGCTATCCTTTATTTTTTTTTTTTTTATTTCTATTACAAACCATTACACCTGGTTTAACCTGGATGCCTCACATTTTGAAAGACAAGCCTGTTCTTAAAGATTTTAAAAAATCAAAAAAGAAAAGTTTTTAATTTATTCACTAAGAATACTGACTGACTTAATGATTAGTTGCATAGGTCTTCCCAATCTATGTAAACTTAGCTACCACAGGCATAGATCTTTGTTTATGGTTAAAAAAAATGTAAGAAAGTGAATAAGTCTTTATGCCTATAGGTTTGCTGGAGAATAGATAGCAGTGTAGATTTTATTCTAGGAATTATAGGGAAGATGATTGAGCCCAGAAACAAAAGGAGAAAATGAACTGTCTGCTATGTTTATTTTTGTGAGTCATGTTTGATTTCAGTAACATTGCGAACATCATATTTCACATTAGTTCTCAGTGAGAGCAGATTCATTTTATATTTTCATCTTTACAACTTTTGATGCATTATTTTTTTAAAAGTGATTTAGGTTAAAAAAAAACAAAAAAACAATTGGTTCTCTCTCTTCCCAAAAATGTTCTTGTGACTATTTAGTTTCATTTGTGAAGACTTGAGGAGTTTTTATCATTTACTTCATAAATATTAAAGCTCCATTAGTCAAGCCTCTACACAAATTAGCAGCCTGTAAGATCTTATTTATATAAAGATGCACCTTGATATAGCAATTCTTTCAATTTCTTTCAATTCACATAAAAATAAAATTGTTACATATTTTCTGCTGTTCAGTTTTTACCCTATTTCAGTATCAGAACATATATTTTTGGACCAGGCAAATTCATTTATACATTGCAATGTAAGATACACTATTAAAGAGAGATATATGTAGATTATTTTCATGCAAAATTTGCTAAAAAAAAAAAAAACAAACCCTCTAAAGTCTCCTCATCTTCCTTCTTTTTGTCTTTTGCAGCATGTTTCTTTTTCTTTGTTTCATCCTCTTCTGAAACCAAATAAAAACCAAAATAGTCAGCAAAAATTTTAGAAAAATCTTTGCACATCTATTTAACAGGTCAAAAGACAAAATCTATCAGCCTAAATCTTATTTTCATGTACTGAGTTTATTAGTTGATCATTTTCTGGATAAGAATTCACTTAAGAAGGCATTCAAAATTCATTCCGTCCTATTTCTTGTACCTGACTGTGTTTAATGAACAATATATTTTTGTCTAAGAGAAATTTACAACACAAAAAAAATGTGCTCAAACGTTGGTAATATCAATGAAAATTTCTTTAGACATCAAACAGAAATGAACCAAAAAAAAAAATTCTTCTACAGTTGTGAAGTTGCTTACTTAGAGGTTCTTTTAAAAAGCGTGGCTCCATTCCTCTGGCAATTTGTGCTAAAGCTTTAGCCAAATCTTTTGCAACAGACAAGTTCTCATCAACAGAAGCATCTTTTCCTCTGATGATTTTTTTTTTAATGAGAAAATAAACACAATAAGAAAAAAATTCAGTTTTCATAATCTTACATTTCCTCAATCAATAGTTAAAAAATAGTTTAAAATTTTTTACGCTTCTCACCATGAGAGTTTATCCACAAAAGCTATGCCCTTATAGTATACTTCATAAACTGCATATTAACTCTTTGTATACGGAGGCAAAATCTGCCTATTTTTTAGTCCCAATGTGGGACTGTATAGGCAACACATTTTGCATCATGACTTTGTTAAAAATTATTCAATTCTCATAAAAACAGATATTAAAATAAAGGGCTTTAAGAGGGCTTCATAGTCATTATTAAATCACAAATTTATTTTAATTTCTTAAGCACATATGTTTTTATCTTTGAATCTTGCTTCTTCTGCAAAGTGTTTGTCTAGATCTATATCTAGACTTTTCATAATCCTTTTTCACAATCATCGGTGTTTAAATTAGAAGTAATTCAAGAACTAGAGTTAGATTCATCAAAATCAATCCATTTTCTGATTGTTTTTTGCGCTTCAGAGCTTGTATAGAGCTGAGACCTATTCTCAATGTCTACTAGGATCAGCTGTCCATAACAACAGGCTAGCAATGATATAAAAAATACAAAAGAAAAACGGCTAAAAATGACTTATTCTCCCCTCAATGCTGAAAAAACCCCAAACTGAAAGCCAATGATGTCAGCATCTGGTTTCTATAAGTTGGGTTGGCTTTTATTGAATAAGGATTGGATTAGAATATGTTAGTCTGTGCGCCACACTGTGTGGCAAGCCGTGAAAATAGTACTTTTAACCCGTCACACAGTGTGGCGAGCAGGGTACAATGAGTTAGCAATATAAATATTTTCATCCAGACCTGCCACTCTCCAGGAAAAGAAAATCTGAATGATCCTGTCAAAAAATCTGAATGACTCGCTTTATTTTTGCCCTCTACAACATCCATTACTAAACACATAATGCAGTCTTAGGTAAATGTTCATTCATCGGGTTAGCTCTGAACTCTGATAAAAACTAGTTTTCTTACCTGGTAATTCTTCAATGGTGAGAAATTCTAAATAATCTTAGGATCTTTTTTCAATACATCTTTCAGTTTAAATCAAGTACTCTATGCTTTACAATACTTTTAAGTGACTCAATAAATTGGATGGCATTGGCATTATGCAGCATTTGATGAATTCACAAACAGCACAGCTGTCAAACTAGCTCCTGTGGGAAGTGTACATGACTTCAAAAGGCTTATTTTTATATGAAAAGGAGTAAATGTACTCTGTACTGAAAGGATTAAAAATGACATATTTGATGCTTTTTTATGATTTTAGATAATTTTTCTTCATGGTGTATAGGCCTTTCTCACACTTGAGTCGGAAAATTAAAAATCTTATGAATTTTGCTGGATCCAGCTGTTGAAAACGTAACCAGATATTTCATGGGAAGCAATTGACAATTTGATGGAAAGTTGTAATAATTTATTTTATAAATAATCTAAAGAGAGTGATCCACTTTATTGTTCAATCACTTCATTGGGAAAAAGGTCAATTTAAGTACAAAAATCACGCTATGACGTTGAAACTAGTTAAGCATGATGTAGCATATAACAGATCTAGATCTAGAATCTAGATCTAAATTCTATATAAGATAAAATTATCAAAATCGTAGCTCTTGCGCAGATTGTAAAGTTTGCATCCGGATAAAACTTCTTAGGCCTATTATCAGATCTAGACTTTACTTTTCACATTACTGAGTCTCATGTCATTTCATCTTGATTTATTCAAGTTTTGTTTTAGGATTTCTCAATCGATCTTGATAACTAAAAGATATAGATGGAAAAAAGTGCTGTCCTGTAGTAGAAATTACTCTTAGAAGATAAAAAAAGGATAATTCTTCATTGGCATTAACAGTGAAGTCTGGATGTGAAGATAGAGAGAAGGTAGCGCGGACAAATAAACGATTAAGTAAACAACTCCGCAGAATCAATATTCGGGATGGTTACAACTAAAATATTAATATCGATTTCGATACATTTGATAAAATATAATAAGAAAAACAATATTGATATAATATAACTATATCGTCCGTATTTATTTTTTCTGTGCAGGCTGTGTGTCAATCTTGTAGGTCTAATTAAAAAAAAAACTGTTTTTAATTATGAAGGTGAAAACTTAATTTGGAAAAAAAATCGGAATATTCCCGAAATATTCGGAAAATCGGAAACGGATCAAATTTGCATAAAAAATCGGAATGATTCCGATTAAATCGGTATGAATGGCAGGTCTGTTACATCTATATAGACTAATTTATTTTATATTCCTGATAAATTTAAAGAATTATGAATTAACAGTAAAAAGTGCACATCTAATATTTCGTGATTTAACTCATAAAAGCTTATTTGGGGACAATTTCGTACATACCCATTTACTTGAATTTTAGTGCCAGTTGCCTTCTCTAGAGTTGAAACTTGAGGATCGTAGCTTCGTTTTAAGATAGCTTCTCTCCAAGCAGCTCTATCTTTTATCTGACAAAAACATAGACATTGTGTATAGGCAATTTATTGCAAGCTATTTACCACAATGCATCACAAAAAATGTGATGGCCTATATCATTAGAATAATAAACTCTTAGTGGTTTAAATTAACGGTTGAAAAATCAAAGAAAAAAAATTCTTAGTCACCATTCAGTTCTTAGTCTATATATCAAAATACAAAAATTCAAAATCTTTATTGATTCAGTTAAAGCTGGCTTCATTGCAAGAGGTATGCAATAAAGATAAATTTCTTATGTGAAAATCATGGTCTTATAACAAAAAATATGTGTTTAAGATTTAAATCTCATAATAACTAAATCAGAAATTGAAAATCATGAGTGCCTGCGGACCATGTGCTTTTTTGTCAATCTCAATAAATATCCCATGAGAAATTTAAGGCCTTTTCTTTGTAGACTGCTTCTCAAAACACTAACTTGAAAAAAATAATGTGCAACAGACTAAAAGTACACAAATGCTTTAAATCTAGACATAGAGCAGATGCATGTATTAGAATAGAGGGCTTCTCTCTGGTTATTGGCCATTTTATAGTCTACAATGACTGGGCAAGGCAACTTCTCAGGCCTAGAGTAAAATTGAGAATCAACTTAAGCAGATTTTGATCTGCATAATAGTTTAGATCTTATATAAATTAGCAACAGTTCAAAATCCTTCAATAACCTCTTAGTCTCTCTCAGAGTGTCATAGCCACCAAAATAATTTTTAAGACACTCATATGAAATATTTTTTTCAGTAAAATAAAAATCTAGATTAAGTTTGGCCTAATACTGAATATACATCTTGGCCAGTGATTATGAATATAAATCTGCACTTGACATCTGTCAAGATCAATATATGGAATATACACACCAATTTATAGTGGGTAAAATTAGACAAGAGATAATCTAAAAATTCAGTTCAATCAGTGATTCTATATTGTGAAATGAAATTATTAATTCAGAAACGAATGATATACAAGCATGCTTAGCAGTCTTTTTAAATGATCATAATGTTCACACACATCATTTCAGGGGAATAATAGTTGTTTGCTATAAACTTTGTAATAGTCAACACAATATTTTGTAAACAAAAAATTGTCAAATATCTCTTTACAAAACCATGCAAAAAGAAAGGGTTGAATGTCCTTCTCCTCTAGATATTGGATCATTTTCTTTGATGTTGTGTTTTTCTAAGCTCCATCAATTTTACAGAACTAGAACATTTCTTGAAAATCTAAAAAAATTAAAAAAATTAAAAGGCTCTTTTTTTTTTCAGGAATCCTGCATTTTTTAATGGATAAGCTCCTTCAACAATAGTTTCAACTATGAAGATTTTCTCAAATTTTCTCTCCAAACCAAAATTTCAACCATATACCATCAAGTATAAGAATCATTTACGTAAATGAGAAATTAACTTTAGCTTAGTTTTCTTTTAAATCTCTGAGATACTTACTTTGAGAGAGCCAAGCCCTCCAACATGTATCCTATCCTCCATATCTAGAATGGCATCTCTAAGATTGAGTTCCATTAACATCTCTGCCTTGTCCATCATAAGGAGTGCATCTTGAGCTGCCTTCTTACTGGATATGCCTCGAGTCAAGGCAAGAGCCTTAAGATTATAGGATTAGAGGGATCAAAATTCAAATTTAAAAAACATCAAACTCAGAAAATTTCCTGTTGAATTTAGCTTTTTAAAGAGATGAGACAGAAGATTTTCTAAATAGTCTAAGCATCTTAGAATAATATCAGCTCCAAAGATTATTTCTTTTTAATCTGTTCTTATCTGGATAATCAATGATTATTTCCATTGTGACCTTTTCCATATAAGAAATGGTCAAAAGATACATGTGTTATTTTGGATTCGCTCCTATTTTAGAAGGGTGTTTAAGTTTTTATCAACCTTTCTCATTATACTTTAACAGGTAGCAGATTCAAATTTTGTTCGAGATTGGTGGAGAAAGAAATATAAATACTGTCCATGGAGACGGTTGTCAAGATTAAGAAAAAAAAAAAGAATGTGACATACTTGAATTCTGGCTTTTTCCTCTCCACCATCCTCAGGCAAACTGAGCATGTCTGTGGGACAATCTCTAAGTGATTGCTGCAGCAACGGTTTGAGCTCCATTAAAGTTGTCCGCAGAGCACATTCTCTGAAGCCTCGTGTATTCAGGCAAGCAATAAGAGCATCCAAGTGTTCTGGGGTGTCAATGAAGGCCCAGGTTGCTTTCTTTGCGATTTGTTTCTGCTTCTCAGACAAAGAAGCTTCACTTTTCAGTATTGGTGGAGTGTCTCTACCATTAACCTCAATGTCTTTTTTCACATCAGTGACCTCCTCTTTCAGATTTGTTTCCACTGACTTTTTATCACCATTTTCATCATCACTTATAACAATACAGTCATCCCCATTTGACTTTGTGCTGTTTTCCTTGTTTTCCCCTTGGAATGTCAGTTCTGGGAGCAGCTTTGGCTGGGAAAAAAAAAATACATACATATCTAATTTAAATTTGATAATTACATTCAAGATTTACTTGCATCACAATTGAACATTTCAGTCAAAATAAATTTTAAAAAAACAACTAATGCCTGTTTCTAAAAAAAAGCTTCATCCTCCACTTGTAAAGCCAAATCTGATTTAGAGATGAAATGTTCTCTGTCCTCCTCAAATAATGAATGGTTATGGACAATCTGTTCCCATGCACCATGCAACCGACAATCGTCAAAATTCTGACTGATTGTATATAATCATTTCAAGAACAGAAAGAAACAAATGCATCAACAACAATGACAATCAAGACAACAAAAGTAATTTTTTGTAATCTTTCTGTTGCTGTTGTCAACTTTACTATAAGTAAAGTTTCTACCGCTGCTTCTATTTAATGCAAATGTTGTAACCTTTTGCAAGAATTCTGCACCTGTATGTGCAGTTGTTAAAAAAAAATTAATGTAAATAATATAAATAAACCCACATATTTAGAATCACACTAGTTTGATCCAAAATAAAAAAAAGCTTTCCAGTCTTTGCAAATGGCTAAGTATTTTGTTGGCTTTTATTTCCATCGATATGAGCACTGATCAATTGGCAATATCAGCAATTTGTCAAAACTAAAAAAAATGCTGATTTTAGGAAAGCAAATTTTCTCGGAGGGAAAATAGCTTTCAAAGGGGGAAAAGAACTATTAAATATTATAACGTGGATTGACATTGACATGGCTAAGATAATTTTGGGAAGATAAGCTGACCCATTATTCCTTTACCTTTGCTTCAAAATAAACCTCTAACATCACATCACAAAGTAATGAATGGCCTTTTCCTTACTACCTGTAGATATAACTAGCCTACAAGATATCTGTTCCAGTTTTGCGAGTGAACAGGCTCACCTTTGCTCCGGGGGTTAGCATATCTGAAGGAACATGCAATTCATGGTCCTCTATGAAGAGCCCATTTAAAGAGGAGAAGAAGTAGTATCGCCGAAACAAACGGTCACGGCCAATAGGGTATATTGAAACCATGCGCTGAAGAGACATTATCTCATCTAGCATTTCGCATTCTTTCTTGGAGAATTCAAGTTTCTTGCGAGTGTCCATCTCATGCTCTCTTTGCTTCTCCTCCTGTGACTTTTCAGGCAAGTCTGGAAGTGGTGGAAGTGAAGGCACTCCATCAGGGTTGCTAGGAGGTGAGCACAATTTGGGGAGAAAAAAGGCCATTAAAAGTTTTATCTTATATTCGTACTTCACATACTTGCCATTCGCTTATATAGCATAAATCTATTTTTATCTATGACTTTGTCCCTTTCTTCTGGAAGATAAAATATAATCTAGTTTAGTACAATTCGCAATGTCAAAAATAGGTAATTAATCCATTGGTTGTACTCTCCCAGAAATACTATGGGTTACAATCTTGGTTTGTTTCCATCTAAAAAAATATTTTTTTTTAATTATTTTCAAAAGGTTATGGTTTCATAAGAGGAATATGTTTATTAATATTATTATTTCAAGATTAAAATATTTTGAGATATTTTTTTGTGTTTACTAATCACAATGGAATATAATAAAAATATTTGTCTTACTTCTGATGTTCTGCTATTAACTGTTGCATCCTTCGTGCCTGTTCACGTGCCTTTTCCTCCATCATGCGTTTGTACCTGATCAACCCAAACAAAATAAATATGGCAAACCACATATGAAGGTAGTATTGAAATTTTTCATTTTTCTCGTTGTTTTGTTTTGTAGTAGGCATGACAAAACAACAGAGAATACACAAAAAATTTGCTATGACAAAATAATCATAATATAAGAGAGTATGTGTGAATAATATGAGAGGGAGAGAGAGAGCGAGAGTGAAAGGCAGGGAGGGAGGGAGGGAGAGAGAGAGAGAGAAGTAGTATAGAAAAATCAACCACAAACCTAGATCTAGCTCAAGACCGACAAATAAGACGAAAGACGTGAAAACATTACAACAGATGGAATGAACAGGGATCGAACCTGCGCCTCGATGCGGCACCCATCGCCTTGCCGAGACAAGACCAGGCACTTAACCACTGAGCTATCCGCATCTACAAGAAAATAGATGCTTCAGAACAGTGACTTTCATGCTGGCTTGAATAGACTAAGAGGTTGAATCGCTAAGAACGATCAAGTCCATATTTTTACAGGACATAAACAAACTAGCCTCTAACGGATCTAAGAAAGATGCCATTTGACTGAAAAGCATAAATGAATATAGAAATAAAGAAAGCAGTCAAACCACGTTAGAGGCTGAGACAGACGAAGCTAGATCTAAGAGAGAGAGAGAGAGAGAGAGAGAGAGAAAGGGAGGGCGAGAGAGAGAGAGAGAGAGAGAGAGACAGACAGACAGACAGACAGACAGAGATTTCCACATTTAAATATATTTCTCCCCATAAAATGGAATGGTACCAAAACAATACACGGCTGTTTGCTTTAACGCTCAGGGCAGAAATTTAGTTTTGGGGATGGCAAGAACACCCTTTGTGCTTATGAGACGATTTTAATTAAACGAGCGGCTGGCAGGCGTAGATTTATCACCTGCAGGTAATTTGATCCGACAGGCTGGGTCGGCGTTTTCGGGGTCTGTGCCTACACATAGCAGGTGCCGCTTTCTGCACTAGAAATCGGTCATAAATGCAGACATTCCATTAGACTTGTTACCAAATTCTAATTTTAAAAGACAGTCAAGTGTAGTACCATTTAAAAGATCTTTTTCTGGTGAACAAGACGCACTAAAATTCATTCTCACATCGCTTTGTATCGCATTTTTATCAATTCCGTTCTGTGTTACGTGCTTTGAAAATTTTCTGTTAAATTCTAACTAATTTCCTAATTATTTTTTTCACATTTACATCCCGCGATTGTTTTAAAGACAATTTATGTCTTTACTTTACTTATGATTTGATTAAGCGTGTGTGAAAAAAGTTAAATGGGCTCTCTGTTAGTTTTTTTTTTAATGATTTTTTTCCTTTTCAGTGTGTAACCTGCCAGGGTTCCTATCATATACACTTTTATAAAATACATGTAATAACAGTTCTTAGAAAGGTGGATATTTAACTTGAAGACATAATTTTAATATTTAGAAACAAAGAAAGCAGTCAAACAAAGCTAGAGGCTGAGACGGACGGACTTATATCTAAGGATCGAAAGATACAAATGACTGTAAATAAAGAAATAAATAGTATAGAAAAATCAACCACAAACCTAGATCTAGCTCGAGACCGACAAATAAGACAAAAGACTTTATTCTATACTATTTATTTCTTTTTTTACAGTCATTTGCATCTTTCGATCCTTAGATCTAGCTCCGTCTGTCTCCGCCTCTATCGGTGTTTGACTGCTTTATTTCTATAGCACAGGAAGAGAAGGATAAAACGAAAGAGAGAGAGATAAAAAATGAAAGGGATAATAATAAAGAAAGAAAGTTAATGCATGAGAGCGAAGAAGAAAACTGGAGAGAGAAATAGAGAGAGACACACACACATACACACAGACAGAAAGAGGGAGAGATAGATAGATAGATAGAAAGAGAGAGAGAGAGAGAGAGAGAGAGAGAGAGAGAGAGAGAGAGAGAGAGAGAGAGAGAGAGAGAGAGAGAGAGAGAGAGAGAGAGAGAGAGAGAGAGAGAGATTCGCACACAAAAAGAAGAAAATAGAAGGGGAAGAGGAATTATAGAGCAAAGAGTGAGAAAGGAAGGGTATGATTAAAAAAGGGGTTAGAATTAAAAGAAGATAGAGAGAGTAAAATAATGTGGAGGTATAAAACAATAGTAAAACTTATTTTTTTTAATATATTTAGGTTAAGTGTCGATGTTAAATAAGCTATGGGAGACATTTTCGCTCATTACTTGAGTTGAACCTGTCGTCATCAGTGACTTCTCTTACCTGGACATGAATAACATCGCATGCGGGTTTGAAAATATATAAAAAAAATTCTTCGATCTTGATTCACGTTCCAATACCAATAGAGCCCATTAAGATATTCACCAGATAAAAACTAGAACCTTTTGTCTTTTCATTAATTCTTTTTTTGAAACTATAACTCGTGGGCTGTTGAAGATATTGATGTTTTACTATTACCTTTCAGTATCTGTGTCATCATGACCTAATAAAAAACCGGCGTTTAAAAATCCTATCAAAGCCTTTTAAAAAATTTTTTTCAGAAATTTTAATAGTCGATATAAATGAAAAGTATCTTAAGTAATTAATAAGACATTTCTTGGTATTCAAAATTCAATTTGACGGCTAAAAATTGCTTTGTTTTCAACAAGAATAGATACAAAAAACACGATCGCTGCAGATCTAAATTTAGCCGTGCCGAGGAGGCTGGGTGAACTAGGCCAAAGTTCACATGGGCACGGTGGGCGTCATGGGATAGGCCGGGCGAAAACTAAACGAGCGCTGACAAACAGCCGTGAATAAGGACCATTATTGACAGTTAGCCACAAATGTAATTAGAGCTATAAAGGTTGCATCTTTTTGTTGGTTTTTTTTTGTCATCTAATCCGCCAATAACTTAAGCATTGCAACATAAAACCTCAAAGTAGCATTACTGGAAGAAACTTGAGGACATTATTCTTCAAACAAGAGTACCAGTCCACATGTTTTCTTACCTAGCGGCCTGCTCCTCCTTCTCCCTTCTTTGCTCTGCCCACTGAAACTGCTTAAGGTCATACTTTTTTACACGTAACTTTTCACTGGATTCATCAATTCTGTCTCTGACCATAGCAAACGTCAGGATTTGGTGTATTAACGTGATAATGATCTTAACCTTTTCCCCTGAAATGGTTCAAATTGGTTGTCATAGAAATCAAACGATTGAAGCAGAAATTCACTGTTTTTCTTGTTTATTCTTTAAAGGATAACTAAAGACATTTTGGAACAGGTGAAAAGGAGATCATTGAATGAGACAGTGATGAGACTCTTTAATTCTTAACAAGCTAAGAATACATGTAAATGACATCTTGTACAAAAGGTCTTTAATTTTGCAACAAGTATTATGGGCAAAAAATAAATGCATCAAGTCAACTTGCACAATTTATGACAGCAGGTATTTAGTTTTCTATGAAGTATTCATTTTCCTATATACTTAAGCTCCTGTAAGCCTGAGATTTATTAATCAAATTAAGCACCAGCACCCGATTACCATATGATGATCGAGCAGAAAAGGTGCTCACCAGGTGTGAGATCAAAGACATTGACAGCTCCCAGTTTCCTGACAAGACCTGGATCTTCCAACTTCAATTCTAGTCCAGGGTCATCATGTGAAGTGTAACCACCACGCTGTTGATAGCGGAACCTCGCATTTTTGTTACTGGCCCGTGCACCTGATGCCAAGAGGTGGATGTGGACTATCTCCGACAATGTAAACTGGTCTAGAAGTGTGTCTCTCAGAGGCATGCCTTTAGAAATTATAGGATAGAAAAAAATTCAATGCAGAATGTATAATTATTTCTGTTTTTCAAAGTGTAAAATTATATTAATAAATGAAAACTAATTGTGAGTATATTTTACAGAAGAGACAATAAATTTATATTCATTATTAATTGGGAGCCTTTATCAGCTTAAAATTTAAATTTCTGGCATGTTAAAAAAAATATGGTCGTAATTAATGACATTACAAGAGTTTGACTAATCTCAGAAAGTAATGAAATCAACATTGAATTTGAAGTTTCAAACTTGCTGCATGATCAAACAAACATTGTTTATATTCAAATAAATGTTCTCAGCTTATTTTATTCCTCCTAAACTGTACATATACTTTGAATATTGCTTTGATTATTATTTTCATAGGTGAAAAGAAAAACTGTATCAATATGTGCAAATATGTTCATGCATCAATGTTCTCATTGAATTTTACATAAGATTGCAGAAAGTACTTTTTTTTTGTTCCAATATAGCTAAGTAAAAAGAAGGTGACAAATTTAAAAGTTTTCAAAATACCTAAAGTGTTTTGAGAGAACTGAGCCATTGCAGTAGCAGCAAGTATCACTTCATTTTTGGACAGTTCTTCTTCCATATCATCATCTTTCTCTTCATCTTTTGGAATAATATGTAATTCGTGATTATAAGTTGCATGTTGCATACCAAGAAAAGAATCATTTAGCTTATAAAGTAGCAGTCTGGTTATTCATTTGTTGCCTTTTCGGTGAGAACTTGAACAAAAAAGTTTAATAATGAAAATAAGATCTCATTACTGTCACATTAGGCAGAGCAGTAAAGACCAGATAGAGATTTTCGATAAATTGTGACCAAGTATTATGAAGCTTATTTATGATAATTGAAATAACAACATCAGTTTATGAAAATAAATTTGAATAAAAGTAAATCATAAATGGGGAAGGATATATAACAAAGCATTCTAAATTTGAACAGCATATTTGAAAATAATTAAAATTATGAACCCCATATAATGCTTTACCTAACTTTTTGATAAAATAGAACTAAATGAAGATTCTTTTGTTTCTAATTAGAAATAAAGATTTCATGAATTGTTTTCCTCTCTTATGGAATCTTCTCTCCTGATCCTAATTCAAAAGAAGTATTTCATTATTCCGACTTCACAAGGAGAGCTTAAGATAAAATAAGATAAGATAAACATCATTCCCTCTTGAGGAAATTAAAAATCTACATGCCAATTAAAATAAAAAAAAAAATACAGGTGGGTATGAAAAGGATTAAAAAGCAAAAATATTTAAAAATTATATGTAAAAAACCTACATATTTCTATTTCAAGCTGGTTTAGATAGATCGATAGATAGATAGAGAGATATAGATATATAAATATATAATATTATATACATACAGAGAGAGAGAGAGAGAGTTTTGAGTTACAAAGAGCATTAAGGAAGAAAAATATGTACATTGTACAGATTGTAATAAACAAAAAGTGTATAATAATGTTGCTCGTACTGTTTTTTCTCAATCATATTTTAAAGCTTAAAGAGTAGTATGAATATAACATATAACATTGTACGTTAATATACGAAAAAGATATTGCACTTAGTTTTCTGCAGGCCTAGTACTTGTAGTATTTATATACATCATGTCCACCTAAACCTTTTATATTTATCATTGAAGAGTAAGACTGAGTTAGAGTATCTGGATGTTCTTGGTTTTAACGCTCTGCACATACCGCTACACCTGCAACCATACTCTTTATGGAGTGGATGTAAAGGATTTTTTTTTATGATTTCTAACATCTTGTTTGTCATGCGTCATTGGAATGGTGCATCTAGGTAGTCCTGTTTTGTTGCGTATTATCTCCCCTGATTTTTTTACTAGTTTGTGTAGTATTTCTTGTCCTTTTCTTCAATCATTAAAATAAGTAAGAAATATACTTATTACATATGCAATATACTCATTAAAATAAAAAAAATTGATTCAGAACTGTTAGAAATTATACCAACTCACTCAGTTTGGCAGCTTCCTCTTTCTCGAGCTCTTCATACTCGTCTGCCTCCTCCTCCTGCAGATTGAACAGCGCACAAAGCAGCATCTGTAGCAAATCACAAAGTGGACCATCTGGCTCATGGTCAACTAGAGCAGATTCTATCATTCCTGGAATAAAAGGACAAAAAGAGATATGTAAGACATTGAGACACTGATGATATGTCATCCTAAATTTACCCATATCAGTTTTGGAACTACACCCAGAACTAAGTGGCAGGTCAAATCCTGAATTATGAAGTCCCAAATATTCTAGAAAACTTGTACCTACGTAGCTTGTGTGGAGTGCCTTGCGCTCTTAAGAGAGAAGGCACTGTATAACGGTATAATTACATCACAAAAGACATACCCCACGTAAATCCTTTGGGGAAAAACTGTTTGAAGTCAAATATTGCTTTAAATATGTGAGCAAACTCTAAAATCATGGCAGCATCTCCGAAAAGCTCTGTGGGGACCCTTGTTCTCACTGGAACATACTCTGGCATTTCCTGAGGGATAGATTAAAAAAAAAATCCAGAGATAGTCATTGTCATGAAGGCATGTGATTTCCATATAAACAGAATACCATATGGATGCAGAGAATGGGCGTGTTTTGCTTAAGGATTTTCGGAAATCACTTGTTACGATTTGTAAAGAAGGGGGCCCTGTTCGTTGTTTTAGTTCACAAGCATGGCAGGCTATGTTTCAGGCATGAATTTAGATCAGAAGAATGTCGTTTATTTGCAAAATTCTTGGAACGTATAGATGTTTTAACCTTTATTTTAAGACAGATTATCTTAAAAATTAATGGACATATGCTGAAAAGCAAAATATTGACATGGATCCAGACAGTGTGTTCAAAGATCTATAGAAGTGCGGAAAGACAGAAACTAACTGACTGGTGGTAACCAATTCTAAATTCTACAAGTGGGAATGAGTTAGATGGCATTCTTTGGCAGGCAGGCAAGTTATTCCAAATCTAAAAAGTAGTTTGCTTATACAAAACCAGTCTATTGAACTAAATCAATGAATATTAATGACTTTACAAAACAACGAAAGTGATTTGGCAGTTTCCTTAGAGACATCATAAATAAGCCATTTTGCCTAAATTTATACTGCCTTGTGCAACTGAACAAGTCAATGTAGCTTGACAGAAAATTACTGGTTTTTCTGACAATAATACAACCTAGTCAAATAGTTGAAAGTTTAATCTCTGCTCCCTATTACAACAATCCTGTCTAACTTGATATAAAATAGAGAAGGGGAAAAACTGTTGCAATACATGAAGAACAACCACTTCATTGAATTAAAAAAGGTCATCTCTTGATTTAAAAATTAGCAGCTGATTCTTTCCTAGGTAACACATAACAATGATATAGTGATGAAATCTGCTATCTTTGAGGGAAATGTGTCTGCATTCTAAATATTCATTATTCTGTAGTTTCTCAAACTGCCTGAAAATAAAAAATGATTTAAATTACAGCTAAATTTAATACTATTGAGTTGGAAATATTCTTTTATATGGCAGATTAAAAAAAACAGACTTAAGTCTTTAACCCTTTCTCATAACAGGCTTTCCCTTAAATTTCAAATGTTTAACACCTTTCCTAAAAGTCTGAAGCATAAATTTATGTTACATGGAAGTGGCTCATAGTACAAATGACATGTAAGGCGAAACATAGCAATTGGACAAATAATTAGTTAAAAAATTATGTCTCTATAGCTGTAACAAGTAAAAGAAAATATTCATATCCATATAAAGCTCTGATTTACAATTTCAGAAATGAAATTTGTCCGCATTTGAAAAAAAACTTATCACAGGAAATACAAAACATACCTTCAGATCATCACACTCTAGATCATCTCTTGGTCTGGACCATTCCTTATGTAATTCTATTTCCCGCCTCTTCTCTTCAAGTTTTTTTAGACGCTCCTATGAAGACAAGAATCATAGTCTAATGATTTTCTCAATTATTGCAATATCAAAGGCAAAGAAGAATATACTTCATCAATTTACATTCATTTCTATTTGTAGGGATATAAGTCGTCTTAAATAATATCAAAGGCTGATTTTCAGTTTATTCAAGAGAAAATCTTTCTCTTCTATTGTGCACTTCATGATTTCCCCATTTCAAATGCTTAAAGCATTTTGTTTCTTTTACAAAAAAAATGGGATATGAAAGTAATACACTTTTGGGCATACACATACTTCTGTTAGTGATGACACTATGTAATTTCCTCTTTTATGAAAAAATGGTGTGTTTATTTATAAATTATATACAATTACAAAAACAAGACAAAATCATTTAGCAGACAGATTTTCATACATATGAAATGTAATTAAATATTACTTTCAGAATAAATGTGATGAACCATAAATTATTAATGCATCTGATAAACATGCAAACTAACCCTATCCTTCTCCTCCTTTCTGCGCTGTTTTTCTGCTTCAAACTGGCGTTTCAGCTCTTCTTTCTTGGCTTCTTTCTCTTCTAATATTTTACGTTTTTCGTCCAATTTCTGTTGCTTTAATTTTTCCTTCGTCAATGTTTTGTTTTCTGTTGTAGGCAAAGGAACATACTCCACCTCTGGCTCTGATGAATAGCAAAAGGCAGTATTTTTCATAACTTTGAGAATTTTTTTTTAAGGTGTCACTTTTTGAAAGCAGCAAAACCAATCATTTTGATAAACAAATAAATAATTATTTTTTAAATACAGTCTTTCAAGAGCAGAAGAATAATCAGGGTGTCCAGCCTTTTCCCAAAATAAAAATCCCACCTGACAAAAAAAAAATCCTACCACACCCTCCACATAAAACTTGACACAAACAACAACCACATACATGTAAATATAAAGACTATGAGTGGATGGCTATGTTTTTGTTCTAAGCTTTTTGACAGGTCATTAAACTCTTTCCAATTGACATTGGGTCCATCCAAGGAAGGTGGACAAGTTTATGACTTACTAATTCTTTAATAGTAGTTGATGTTAAGCAGGAGTTTCACTTAAAATGCTGACTTTAAGGGCATTCCACTGTATAGAGACTTGGATAAGCATTTAAAAAAAATTATCTATTCTACCTCCGTCCACCACCTATGGAGAGTTCATAGAAAACAGAAAACAAAAAAAAGATAGAGGCAATAGTCATTAGCCAGGAACAGCAATTCTCAGAACTGCATCCAAGTGCAATAAACAGCTTACTGTGGTGTGTAGATACAAGTCACATTAATTTCACAAAGGCTGTGGAAGAAACTACAGACAACCAAAAGGTGGCTTCACGAGAAAGCTTTTAACTTGGTGGACTGCTAAGATGTAAAATGAAAGAATTTAGAGAATCTTTATCTAGTTTTGCTTTTTATTTGACATAACCCCTCTACAGCAAGGTGATTTGAGGCTTTTTTTTAAATCAAACTTGCCACTTCCGGCAGGTGGATCTGAAAAGATGAAACCCTACCCTTTAAATGCAAAAGATTACTTTTTTCAGTCACACAAGAAGAAAGATACTGGAAGGTCTTTATTTGCAATGATGAACAGAAAACTAAGCTGAGAAGGGCAAGGGATGCTACTAAGTGAAAGTTCTGTAGTGTCACACAATAATAATTCTTTCCCTTAGCCACAGTAATTTGCTTGGAGATAAATTCAAAAGACTGACACTAGACAGACCAATGTTACCCTTCAAATGGAGAAGAAATCCATGATAGACAGCCCAATATCTTGTCCATTATTATGCTAGTTGATACTAGGCTGTCTTGTGCCTCATCTTGAGAATGTTTATTTACGAAAAGTGTAAAAAGCTTTAAAAGAGACATTTGATCAACAAGTTTGGATTGTATAGTTTCATGTAACAAAAACCATTTGAAGGTTTAGAAAAATGCATTGGTTTCAATATCTTCACATCTGCATATGATATAAGCAGCTAATGATTTGTTTGGGTAAGGTGTAACATAAACTATCGCTCTTTTTAGAACACCTAGAACACACAGCCTAAAAAAAACTCCCTGAATTCTAAACTGTCCTGGCAAGTAATTTGAGTAAATTTTATGTCTTACCATCTTTATGACTATGACTATCCTCCTTCAGGTAGGCCCCTATCCTTCTGTTTCTCATTCTCTTGCTTTATTGATCTCATATGAAAATACGAAGATGTCTTCTGTTCATTCAGAGTTTGTGTCTCAGCTGCATTAAGGCTTCTTCTATGTCGTTTCTTCCAATATCAGAAGTTATTTTATAATTGCCTACCCTTTGGTTCTCACCATATTTTGAAATATTCTTATGAGATTCTCCCCTAGATACCACCAGAGTCTGCTTTTGATTTTTTTTTATATGGTGCAACAAATAACCACATCTCGATTTACACGACAAGAGGAGCCCTAGAGTGCTATATTGAACCCATTCTGATGTTTGGATGTCAGGCCTGGACAATCTCAAAACAGGCACAAAAGAAATAAGAGGCAACAGAAATGTGGTTCCTTCAGAGAATGTTAAGAATCTCATGGACTGCAAAGAAACCAAACGTAACTGTTTATAAGTTAAAAAATCTCCAGTCTTTTCTTTTTTACCTACCATAATTCTGCAGCTTTATTAAACACTTTTAAACATTACTAAATATGGCCACATGACTAAGCTTTATTTCATGAAAAATTAAAAAGTTTACCTTTGTACACTTTTTGTCCTTTGTTATTTTTCATAGTCTTCCCTGAGTTGCTTGGAGGTTCTTCAAATTCAATGCGGTCATCAGATACGATAGGCCGCTTTGCATTACGTATCCTCTTTATAATAGACTTTTCAAACTGTGGTATAGACCCTGCAAAGAAGTCTTCATATTTTGCTGATTTCAAATTGAGCTTTTTCAATGTTGATTCCTGGAAAGAGAAATGTACACTGACATTTCAGATCCGTATTGATTTAGAACTGTACAGTATAGCTATATTATCATACTCAATAATTTAATGAAGAACAAATAAGAAAATTGTTCTACTTTAATAAAAACAAAATGAAAACAGAAAAAATAGACAATTTAAGGACTAAGTACATGAGCAGGGCACAATTGTGCAACTTTTTTTTTTATCAAATCCTGAAAAGCTATTTTTGAAAGTAAAATATCAATCCTCTATTTATTTAGAGAAAAGAAGCTAAGGCTATATTAAATAATTCGTATTTCAAGTGACTTGACTTCATTTGAAAAAAAAGCCTCAAAAGTTTGTGAGAATGTGACAGTTTCTAAAAATTCACCATTGATGACTTCACTTATTTCACTAAATTCAATAATAATCTGGGAGAAAAAGGGATTTCTGCAAGTCATACCTGACTTAAATGTTAAAATGGGGAAAAAGAAATAGTTATCTCAAGGACTCCCAATGACTTGTATCTTTCATAGCTGAATGTTTCATTCAAGTCTAGATGACTCAGTACAAAAGCATTAAGTATAAAGCAAAATCCATATGAGAGATTAATTAACACCTCTCAAAAATTAATGAAATGTTATCACTGGTCTACAGAGCCAAGACCTGCAATAAGTGTAAATAGGCCTGGTAATGCATCACATAAAACTTCACCATTTAAGTCTTTTTGAGCAGTTTGGTCTTGCTATTAACATTTGTTTTATCACAATAGACAAAAGTTTCTTGGCAGATGAAGATTTTGTGATCAGTCAAAACTTCCTTGCACAGCACAAAGATGCTGTTTCAAATGCCTTGTGTCTAGCTGGCAACATGCATACATCAAGGAAAAATTACTGGATAAAGATGCAGCATGTCTATTGATTTAAAAGCCACTGACCTTTACTTTCCATAGTCCTAAAACTGGCTCACAGTGTTGTTTGACAAACAGCTTAGATCTTTCCCTTGAGAAAAGGCCCTTTCTGCGACTAAAATGTATAGAAAAATCTTGATTCATTATGTTGTGTAAAGCTCAATGGATGTCACATATGCTGAGAATAACAACATCAAGAAATAAATTAAAAGATAAATCTATAAATCCTAGAGTTTCACTTATACTCTTAAAGGGGTTGTCTACAAATTGGAAACAGCTTTGGCAGCACTAATATGTTTATAAAATATGTTGCGATTGTAAAATGCACATATATGAGTTTTCTTTTCAATTCTTTGACTTTGATAGTGAAAAAGACATAATGCAAAAAAGTCATAAGGTGGTGATAGCATCCCTCTCACAGTGAATATAGATTTACATAGCAAGTTCTGATATTTTCTTAAAGACAAGTAAATTGTGAGGTAATGAAAAATAAGAAGTTTGAAACCTCTTAATCTTGAGAGAATAATCCATACAGTTAAAATATATTTGACAAGTTTTGAAAAATTTGTTTAAATTAAAAAACAATATCTTAATCTCTAAATACCTCAAGGTATTAGCTGGTACTGTCTGAATATCATGAGAGCCCTTGAGCTTAATTTTATAACTGAATTTTGACGGTTCCAACCAGGTAGACTTTTTGTTTTTACTGAAAATAAAGAAATAGTGTATATAATAAGAACATGATATACTCCACCATGATAAAATTTAAATTAAAAAAAAAAAAAGCGGCTTATAAGTTTTGAATGTCTTTCATAAAAATATGTTAAATTGCAACACCATCTGTTCAAAAGTCTTTTTATTTCACCTCATAAGTTGAGTTCAAGATCATTCAAAAGAGAACTCCATTGTAACTATAAAGCAGAATAAGGTCTTCAGTATAAACAGCTTTTTTTTTTTAAAAATACTGAATAACCTTGTGTTTTGTGTTCTTTAGGGGTTGAATTTTCCTTATTTTATGAAAAAAAGAAGTCTGTTTTAAGATCTGGGGTGATATTTTTTAAACAAAATTTACTCTTCATTTGGGCTGTGAATAGAGGGGGGTGGGGAGAATAGTCTATTAGTGGGTTGTTTTTTTAAGCACAGGGATTCACTTATCAGTTTGCAGAGTTATAACGTGGAGAAAAATGAAATTCTGAAAGAACATGGTCATTTTCAATAATCAAAGAATGTATTACCTTTTAGCTTCTGAAGAAGGTGCTTGGTTTGAATCATCTGAATCATCAATGACAATAATGTCACCATTTGGCTTTGGTTCAGGTGGTGGTATAACTTCCAAAACTTTGCATTGAATTCTGGAAGTCAAGAAAATACTACATAACACCAAAGCACCATAAACAAAGATAATTTGCCATCATAAAAATTGCCCAGCTCCTATGACAACAGTTTACACTGTGCTCAAACTATAACATGGCATCATCCAAAATTGCAAGCATCATTTCTATTTTCAAACCTAAAATTACCTGAAGCAGCCAGCTTTTAGGGCCATTAATATTGTACATAGCAAAGTATTGCAGCTATTTCTGAGCAGATTCAGAGACAATGACTTGCTGCAATCTCATTGCAACATGCTTAATAAAGAGACTTTAAGATTGTACACATTCCCATTTCTCTTCAGATTCAGCTATTTTCTTGATTTTACATAAATTAAGTATGTATCAAATATTTTGTAAAATACTTTGTAAATGCCCTCAAACTGAGATTAAAAAAAAATTATGTCAGATGCATGAAACTAAAAGATCGAAGTAAAGCTGAAAAATGTTACCTTTTATTTCCCTGAGATTGAGAATATTCCACTGTTTCTCCAATAAAAAAACGATCTTTCGCAAATAAAAAAACATCATCATTCAGATCATTCAGTCTACTCCTGTGTGTCAGAGTTGTTAAGAACAATAGAGGCTTCTTTAGTGAGTCTTGGAAATTTGCTAAATTCTTCTTTGCCTTTTCTTCACATTCCTCGGCTTCTTGAAATGTCATACCAGATTTTCCAGTGATTGTGCAAGACCATACAAGACTATTGCACAATATAATTCTTTCAAAAAAAGCACTGAAAAGAAACAAAAAAAAAGTATAAAAATAGATGGCGGCAAAAGTCATTATTGTTGTTCTACAACAGATAGGGAAACAATTGGGAAAATTCATGGCTTCACATTATTCAAGTCTATATGTATCACAATCATCCTTAGTTTTAATAGTTACAAGAGCAAGAATTTTTGAAGAGGAATTTAATTATTTATGAAAAATTCTAATTGTAAGTTTACACACGTCAACCAAAGAAAAATATTCAACTTCATGAGTATTAAATGGCTATAATCCACTGTCTTAACATCAGCATTGTCAGTGAATGCTTAACTTTGCAAAATGGCAAAAGTATATGATGGTATTGATAGGCTAACTTCAGCAATATGATATAAGATATCACCAAACATCTATTCTTTGAATGAAAAATTTTATTAAAGAAACATGAAACTTTCTCTCCACATTCAAAGTATATGTTTTTACTTAAATCTAGGATGGAAAATGGATCTTGATCTAGATTTTCAGTACCTGGTTGCCTAAAATTATTTCCTTATTTATTTTTTGAGGGCAATAAAGTACATGTTGCAGAATCTTGCAGGATTGAAGAAAAAAACAAAAGGTAGATCTACATCTAAATCTAAGCTATGATTTATGAATTTTTGGGCTGGCCAGATCTACATCTAGATCTAGATCTTGATTAATGACCTTACAGGCTTACTAGGCAGTCTAGTAAGTACATGTTTACATCATTACATGTCATTGAAAGAGGTGCACCATTGTTTAAATTCTGAACTTAAAACCTGGTTTGATCAACGAGACGGGCGTCAATCTGTAGGCTTAAGAATGGCTACTGGTTCTTGAAGGTCCCGACCACCCAATCACAGAACAAATATTGCTTCTTTCCTTTTTCTAACAATAACAAAGCTTGATCTAGAATCAAGATCTAGAGATTTAGTGAGGTCTAACATATGTAGATATTATGATGAAAATGTAGTGATTCTGGGTAATACTTACTTATAATCCCTGAAAATCTCGTTGGTAATTTTACAATGGAACACTTCTTCATCTGGGTCTAGATCGTGTGGTATTTTCTGCCTCCGAAATGGTTGCTTTCGAAGGAGCGGCATGCTTCTTCTTCTTGGTGTGTTTTGGAGGGAAACACAAAGCCTGATTTCATCAATATACCTTGGAAATGTTGATTTGATTAGCACTCCAGTGCAAATAATATGTAATTTCCTTCTACAAGCTGCCAATTATAGTTCTGTTTAAGGTGAATATTTTGATTTCTAGCTCCATTCTTTCCACAACCTCATCCAAAATGCTGTCTCTCTGCCACAAAGAGGTCATAGATCTGATGCTGGCCTGCGTGAAACCACATGAGAAACCAACGAGTAAGTTGTTTCTATTGTAGGGGTGCGGCACATTAAAACTTAAATTTTCGTGCATTTTTAACTTGGAACATAAAAAAAATATGTGCTGCAGCTTGATTAACATTTTATCTGAACAATCATGCCTTTTTATCGAAGAATGGTCGTTTTTTATTAATTTTAATCTTCATTTGAATGAAGATTATCGCTCAATCTGAAAACAGTGAACACCTTTAGAGAGAAATATGCTATTTATAGCAGAAATATGATTGGTTTAGAGCTTTAATGACGTACTGGATGGCTTTATTTTTTACTGCAAGATCTGGTATCCGCATCACAACAGTAAATTATTATACGAGGCACATTGGCGGTTGGTCTGGAAGGTCTGGGCTGAAATGGTAGCAATTTTTATTACCGATATGTTTTTTTAATACAAAAATGAGTTTCTCTGCCTTTTCTTTTTCTTTTTTTTTTTTTTTAAGATGGCAATAAAGCTCGACAGATAACCAGATTTACCGAGAGAAAGAGAGAAAGAGAAGAAGAAAAAGAAGATGGAGATCGAGAAAATCTACCATGATATCAGATATATTGAGGCAAAATTTAATAATAAACAGCCTGTTGATTTGAGTATGCAACAACAAGGTCAATACACGCATTTTCTTGTATTTCTCTCAATCTCACACACACACACACTCTCTCTCTCTCTATTTATCTCTCTCTCTCTCTCTCTCTCTCTCTCTCTCTCTCTCTCTCTCTCTCTCTCTCTCTCTCTCTCTCTCTCTCTCTTTCTGTCTCAGTCAGTGTATCGTGCTGCAAACAAAGTCATAGATAAATTTAAGCCCCTGTCTAGCCAGAGTCAGGGCAGGTAAGATAAGATGAGACCACAACCTCCGTGGTAACGGCTGGGTAAAGCCAACAGGGCTCTTGCCTGTAGACGTGGACCCTGCAAGAGAAGGAACAGCAGGTACAGAATTAGAATCAGTTTCTGGAGCCAGCGCCACCCTAATTGTCTGCGGACGCGTGCGGATAATGGCACGGGCGTCATGACTTGACCGGAATCCCACTCATTTAAAATATTGCAGAACTGACACTTCGGAAAATCATTTTTAGACGACACAATCGGCAGATGAAGCCACATTGCAATGGCTAGATTGCCACAGTGGCGGAGCAATCAGAGATCACCAAGCGCACCTCCTAGATACGAAACCATCACTACCGGATACCGGGTAGAAGGAGCTCGATAGCCGAAGCAGGCAGTCTATCTAGGAGGAGAAAAAAAACACAAATTTGTAAATTTCTGTTGCCTTGCAGAGAACCCGTTAAGTTCAAAGTCCAAGAGAATCAAATCCTACAGGAAAACAGTGGTAAACGGAGTCATCAGGCAGAGCCACTAGTTGAATTTGAAAACTTTACTGGCACTTACCCAACTTTATTAGGTCTGTTCTGATAGAGAACTGAAACAGTCATGGGAAAACATCCGTGGAATCCTGTCACTGCACTCGGGTGCTTGCTGTACCAATTGCCTAGTATGGGTCCATACTCAGTGACTGGAGATGCCTCTGCTTCGACTTGTGGAGACAAAAACCGGGAACAGAGGAAACTGGTCGTGGGGAAATTCATACGGATTTCAACACTTAACAAACTTAAATGGATTGCCGAAGAAATGCGGAATAAAAAAAAGCCCTAAATCAGAATTGACAACTGTATGATAGACATATCCTGCACTCAAGAGATCCATTTTATAGAAAAAAATAGGTTTTACTATTAGAACATTCGTCATGACAAAGTGGGACAAAATGAGATGTCCTGTTCCCAATCAAGAACGAAATCCACAAATCTGAGATAAAATTGCAAACAGATGAGTAATCTATACAATTGGCGTGAGGCTTTCTCGATTTCTGTACATGACCCTCAGTAACAATTTTTAACTGCTAACCCCCCCCCACACACACACACACAAACTTTCAGGAAATCCCTAACACTAAAGGTGGAAATCGGAGGACGGACGTATAACAATTGGTGACTCAAATAGTCACTCACAAAGTTGGAGATACAATGTATAAGGAGGCAGATCCCCGCGGGAACAGAAGTGGACAGTGCCAATTTGATGCAAAACTTATCCTTGTCAACCACCTAGATAACCCATCAACTTTTTATTCAAGATGATGGAGGACAACACCCTCTCTTGAGCTTTGGCAAAGAGCACCACCAGAACTGTGAAAGACCAAGTGGCTGGAAGTGACCATTGACTATTCTTACTTATAACGAGTGGTCACGTATGTTCCACCGAGATGGAATTTTTAAAAAGGCAAAATGGAAAAACATTTCCCAATTTATAGATTTAATAACAATGATTATCAATGTGAGAACTAAAAATTTGAATAAAATCAGCTATAGGTTAGACAATATCTCAAATGACTTTTTAAGGCAAAGAAAAATATACTGGCCGGGTATCATTAACACCAAATGGCAGCAGTCACTCTACCACACATATGGAAAAAGGCAGTCTTAATCCTTATCCAAAAAAAAAAAGTAAGCATTATAAAGTTTGCACCTACAAGCCAATCAGTCTCACCGGCTGCATTAGCAAACTAGTGGAATGAAGCATCAACAAAAGACTGATATTGTACCAAGAAGACAACAAATTGATCATGGACGAACAACACTATACCAACGAATCTGCCCTGAGTACCTGGAAAATTGCGATGAACATCAACACATCCAAAAGAAAATAGACTGTCCTTTCTCCTTAACTGCCTCACCTGAACTAAAAATTACACGCAACATTCTGGGAAAAAAAGTGACAATCCTTGTACCGGGAATTTACTTTCGACCTATCAGTCACGTGGAAGAAACACAGAAGAAACCTAAACGAAATGAATTATGTATTGGTTAAAAGGCTGGCTTGAGCAATGGGGCGCAAACAAAGCAGTTCTAAAAAAAGCGAATATTAAATACACAAGGCCAGCCATGAATAGCAGCGTGGCACAGAAGCCAAAACCTGTAATAATTGGCAACAGTACAAAATCAACTTTTCATATAAAGAGTGCACCTCTTAACTAACAAGATGAAACCAATGTCAGGACTTGAATCGCTGAAAAGTTTAAAATTCTATCACAGTATGCTCCTTTCAAATAATTACCTGAAAAATCAGACTATGCACAAAAAGACACAACAAAAAATTGCCCAAGAGCAAGGCTGAGACGTACTTACTTCCTTTCACCTGCAAAGAAGCTAGGTCTGTCACGCATAGGAATTGGAGCTTCTCCAGATGGTTAATGCCTGTCCCCTTGGAGAAGAAAAAAGCTCCCAATCATTAGCTGGTCAGCCAAAAGAATAAAGAATAAAGAACCAGAAATATCAATTACCCTGCGTATGCATGTCGAGAATATTATACATGAGACTTCCCTTCAGAAACACGGGTCAGAGCTTTCACAGACGGATCTGCTAAAGAAGCGACTACAAATGGCGGAGAATATTGAATGGACAAGCGGACAATCGCAACAGACTGATTTGCGTACCCACAGGCATTATTTTTTTAAACTTCAAGACTGAAACTGAAGCATTAATGACAATGAAAAATGATACATACACCTACAGTTTTAAAGTGCTGTTGTTCACTAATGCAAAAATATGCTCTCCAGTCTTCATGAAACTGCAAAAGGATGTGTGTGTGTGTGTGTGGGGGGGAAACTTTAAAAAACTTTAATGGAACTATACACATCAGCAAAAGAAGTGGTATTACAATGAATACCCGTTTACTACAAAATCTTTGGAAACGTAGTTACAGGCGAACTAGCCAAAGAAGGAAGTAAATGAAAAAAAATGTCTCAATCTTCAGGAGACAAAAACCATTATAAATGCAACACAAGAAAATCACCAAAAACATGAAACAAAGAACCATTGCTCCGAGTTTACCAATTTACAATATAAATTTAGACTGCGCAGTGGCCATGACAGGCTTGTCTCCTTCCTGTTCAGCTGCTTCAAAATTGAAGAAACACCATGATGTCAATGTGGAACATATTTACAGTACACGAATCACATTCTACAAGACTGCAGCTTGTTGAAAGATCATTGCACTGTCTTTTGGCCCACAGGGGTACCTGTAAAGCAGAAACTCTATGGTTCACATGCTGACCAACGGCTGACCACAGCTTTCTTCAGGACTGCAGCCATCAGAGTCTGCAATTGGCAGGAGAACAAAGACGACGACGACGACGACGACGACAACGACGTAGAAGAAGAAGAAGAAGAAGAAGAAGAAGAAGAAGAAGAAGAAGAAGAAGAAGAAGAAGAAGAAGAAGAAGAAGAAGAAGAAGAAGAAAAGAGATGAAGAAAAAGAAGAAGAAGAAGAAGAAGAAGAAGAAGAAGAAGAAGAAGAAGAAGAAGAAGAAGAAGAAGAAGAAGAAGAAGAAGAAGAAGAAGAAGAAGAAGAAGAAGAAGAAGAAGAAAAAGAAGAAGAAGAAGAAGAAGAAGAAGAAGAAGAAGAAGAAGAAGAAGAAGAAGAAGAAGAAGAAGAAGAAGAAGAAGAAGAAGAAGAAGAAGAAGAAGACCACATCAATTTAGATAGCCCAGTCTGTTTTTTTAAATGTGGAACCTTTGTGTTGTCAAATCAGCGCTCTACCTGGGGCTTCTGAACGCTCTAGATTATCATCGTTAATTTAATTGTAGGCTCTTTACTACTCCCTTCATCGCCCCTACCCCACCTCTAGCCGATCCACCCACACACATAGGCATACATATTCAAAAAAAAAAAAAAAAAAAAAAATCGAAAGGAAGAAAATGGCAGGGGACGAAAGGTGCTTCAGAAGCCGAGGATCGACTGGCTGTAGAAGAGTACTTGCTTCGATTCTTGGCTGAGTGAATCTGATGGCGGAGTCGAATTCCATCAAATCAGCTCTATTCTTGGATTTTTAAAGCACGAAATTCATAGTTTCTTAGCGTGGGATAATCTGTAGGCATCTAGTCTAACATCTGAATATAGATATCTAATATTATATATATATATATATATATATATATATATATATATATATATATATATATAGCTATTACCGTTAAATTCTTTTTGAAAATCCAAACATTAATTCTGATGTAGAATTGAAGATTAAGACAGGAAATTACATCGAACACCTTTCGCTTTCAATTGGATTTATATTAGATGGAGTTTTTAGGCGCACGATTCTTAGATTAGAATTATAATGGCATTTACAATAAACTAATTTGAGTGCTAGAGATTTGAAAAGTTGACTCCAATTTGAACAAACATTATTAAATTCCGTAAATCATGTGGCAACTGCGCAATTCATATCTTATATCTTGAGAGTTTTGACTGAGAACTTTAAAATAATCAATCTTTTTTATGCTTTCGTCTTCGTAGTCTAGTTCCCTTGTGCGATGTAAAAAAAATAGAATTTCCAGACTGGCAGCTAGGATTTTATGCTGAGCCGACTTCGACTAACAGGTATTTGATAAAGCGCTTCTTCAAAAATAATATTCGAACAACTATACACGTAAAGCAGATTATTAGCATATATCTACTGACGCTTTCTTTTTTTTTTTCACACCGACCTCTCAATAATTTGGAATATCCGTATTTTCAGATAAGCAGATTATTTGCATTTCTCTACAAACGCTTTCCCTTTTTTTTCACACCAACCTGTTAAAATTTCAGAAAAGGTTGTGTTCATCCATATTTTCGGATTTTTTGTTGCCATTTAAGGCAATTTTCAAACTAATATTACTTCAATCGATCATTTGTAAATAGTTCAAGGAAAACTAGAAGAGAACATGTTGATGACACAATGCCACTAGAATGGCACTCAATTAAGCTTGTTAAGCTAGCACGAAATGCCAATGATAGTTTGGAGCTTGCTTACGCAGATGACTTAGACTTTGTGTCAAGAACAAACTTTAAGGATGTTGATGAAATCCAAAAAATATCCTGCAATGTAAACTTCCACGTCAATGCCAGCAAAAAGACTTCATTACCGCTAATAGTAACGAAAACGAGCACTGTTAGAAAGTAAAGAAAGTAGGTCCCCTCGGTCAAAGCTAAATATGTGCCGAAGAAAACACCTGTCAGCCGCACCCCTACAATGTCATAATCCCAAATAAGTTTAGATAAGAAGCGATAAAATAAAACAGCAAACGAGGTTTAAAGCGTACCGCGCTGTAGTGAAATCTGTGCTTTTGTATCACAGTGGCACCTGGGTCTTCACAGAAGAAGAAAATCACAAAGTGAACATATGTCACCGTAAACAAGAGGTCCTTAGTATCACATACCAACCAACAATCACCAATCTACAATCTAGCGGGTGAAGTACAATTCAACCTCGACGACACTTGGAAGTCAGATAGAAATTTTTCAGTCACATCTTACGACAAGACTTTAAAAACCACTCCAAAAAGCATTGGTAAGATATTTAGGAAAAAGAAACCGCAAAATACAGGGGAAAAAAAAACCAACATCTTTTGTACCGGTATCCACTCTCAGACAAGGTCACAAGGCCTCAAAAGACTAGAATTTATAATGCAAGCAAACTAACCAGCTCTTCAGGCCTTGAACATCTACGTTAGGTTGCCCAGGACAGACCACAAGCGACAGTACAATAGATCCGCCCAAGCGAAGGAGTCTGTGGATCTCTCGGCGAATGGGCACGAACTAACAAACAAAAACACTGCTGCTGTTGCTGTTTTTGCTGCAACTTTTACTATCACTTCTACTATTATTGCTACCACTAGAACAAATACAACTTTTGTTGTTACTACCAGTATTTTTAAAACTTTGATTGCTGCTACATCTGCTACTCCTACAAAAACAACAACAACAACAACAACAACAACAACAACAACAACTACTACTACTACTACTACTACTACTACTACTACTACTACTACTACTACTACTACTACTACTACTACTACGACTACTACTACTACTACTACTACTACTACTACTACTACTACTACTACTACTACTACTACTACTGCTGCTGCTGCTGCTACTACTACTACTACTACTGCTGCTGCTGCTGCTGCTGCTGCAACTAGTATTGTTCCTATTGCTTATAGTTATACCCTGATCAATCCTGCAAATCACGCCCGTTATCCGTTGCAAGTTATCTTTGATATCTCCATTTGATAATGTGTGTGCCCCTTGTTGTTCTATCTTTCTTTCTTTTTCTTTTTTTTTTATTTCTAAATACATTACCCATAACTGAATAATTTCCTCACCACAGATTGCTGTCCTTTTTATTCTACAAATATATTTTTATAATCGTCAGTTTAAAGCGTAAACAGAAAGATATCCAACTCTGTGTTCTTTTTTATTATTATTATTATTATTATTATTATTATTATTATTATTATTATTATTATTATTATTATTATTATTATTATTATTATTGTTTCATTTTTGCCATCCAGAAAATAAAACAAAATGGATTAATACACAAGAAAAACATTTTCTTCAACAAGATTGTAAAACAAAGTAAGCATTTTGCATAGTTATTTGATCCGTTGATCTTATTTCTTGTTTTTAGCTTTTGGGGAACCGTGATTGCATTTTTGTGGACCCCTTTCTCCGATTATCAATCATTCAATATGGCGGCTAATTCTTGTCGGTAGCATTGTTGACAACCCGAATATTACTTTTTACTTTCAAATATTCAACAAAAAAACGTCTCGAAATTTCAAACTCTAAACGAAATAAGTAATCAGAACATGTCATTCCTGTGGAAAATTCAAAGTCAGATCCATGGGTTCGCTCTTCTGCAGCAAATATGGGTTCCGACGTATGTTCGAATCGGAGTGTTTTGATTTTGAACTCAAACTTGGGAACGCTAGAGCTAGAGTTAATAACGTAGTTTATAAACCTTTGAATCATAACACGCAATCTTGTGTACTGTGTGTATTTACGGGCCCGTGAATATCTTAGTTAATTGATTTTGTGGCTGAGATGGCTGACACAAGAAGAAGGGTGAAACTTTACATGTTGAATGAGGACAGACAATGGGACGACAGAGGAACAGGTCATGTGTCTTCATCGTATGTGGAAAGACTACGAGGAATGTCTTTGATCGTCAGATCTGAAAACGATGGTAATAGCATATGGACTAGATCTAGATACAGCTAGCCTAGATCATCGAATATGTTTTCAACCTTTTTAATTTACTTTGTTGTAGCTAATGTCAGGCAAGATATCTAGCTAGAATCTAGGTCTAGATTCGGTACCCTAGACTTTAGGGTACCGTCTTTAGATCTAGTACTGATATCTTGGAGCCGAAATGACTAGAATAGCATTTGGTTTTGACACAAAGCCTAAATAGAGAATGTTATTTGAATAATGATTAGTGTTTTCAAACAATATATGCCTTATTACTTACCGTGATTTTTTATGCAAGGAACGATTCTAAAAAGGCTGTACAGTTCAGCGTCTGTTGGCTCTGTGGTTAATAGCTTTCTGAGTGTGATTGACTTGATTCCATTAAGGTCTAATTAAAATTAGACGAGTTCAATTTTTGTTCAGACTTTAAGTTTAACAGATCAGCTGAACTTTAGTAGTGCTTCAAGTTTAACACCTTTCATACTTGTCTAGAAGCTTCTTAAATTTAATTTTAGTCAAAATTTTGTTTCTTATGGGTTCCAAAAGTTACACATTATTTTTAGGAGATTATCAACCTAGACCCCAATGGTAAATTGGCAGATATCAGCCCATCTCATGTTAGGCTACACAATTGAATGTTTCTCGACGAATTCGAAACTTGTAGTTTAAAAGGATTTTAGAGCACAAAAATGCTTATATCTTGAAAAGTATTTATTTACGCTGAATAAAACCTTCATATTCATGTTCAGCATATCAAATTCATTAAGAAAAATACAATATTAAAGCTTTAGGTGAGTTGGGCCAATAACTGCAATAATATTGACCCAATTACCATCATGCCAGATGAAGATTACCTCAAGGTTATATAAAAAAAAAGTAACTAGATCTAGATGTAGTGATAGTTATAATGCCTTTTTACCTTTAAAACACTAAGATTCTATCAATGAGTGGCAGCAGTTCTGTTTGTTCCTATAACAAAAAGAAATAAAATATAATGTTAATTTTTCTTGTCAAAGTGATCTCTAAAACTATTTTTGTTCCAAATCTAAGTGTCTTGGCTTGGGATTTGGAACCACCATAATTGAAGACTTGTTTTATGGAACACACACATTCATAGGGCCTAAAAATGTGAAAAAAAAAACATTGCCGAAAGATATTTATAGAATTTAAATAAAAATGATCCCAAACTCCTTTTATTCATGAATTAGGGCAAGACACAGTTTGTTTATTTCAGCCTCATGATATTCACAGATTATATCTTAAGATTTTTATTACCCTTTTTTTTTGCTGTAGTCATAAATATAATTTTAAAAACCATAATATATGAATCCCACAGATAGTAATTGTTATAAAGCTGCCCTGAGACTTTGGTAACTTAATAAGCGTATTTAATCCTTTGGAGTGGAACCCCACAAAGTCAAGCTCAATCAATAGAGCCTCCCCTACCCCCTACCTATTACATGTTTTACTATAATAATTGACCCTTATGCGAAGGCCTCTTCTCAACTCAATGTAAGCTGCTTTTCAGTAATTTATGAATTCTTAATTGTGAGACTACACTATAGTCACTAATAGTCAGTGTATTATAATAGTTTTGAATCTTTTCATGATGCTTGTATTCAAATAGATCAAATGTTTGAGATCAGTTATTGACATGGCTTTTTGGATGAAAATCTCTGACAATTCATGTGATACCAAAGTTTAAAAGTTTTAATACTAAGGACCTGAAATAAAGTGTGTAATATTATTTGTTAAATTTGCATTTAAATTACCCACATAGGCTAAGCCAAGTCAAATCTACTTTTGGTGCAGTCCTAGTATCATTAATTAGTGTACCTACTTGTGGTACAATAAATTGGTAGCATAGTTTGTCTGTAAAACTAACAAAGATATGTATAAACTTTTTTATCAATGGCACTTTTTAAGGCATAATATAGTTTAAAAATAAAATGAACTATTAAAATAAAAATAGCAATTCTTGTTACAAAGCAGCAATTACATAATCTTTTTTGATTGTTGATTTATTACTCTTTCAGGTTCAATACTTTTGGAGTCAAAAATAGAACAAGATACAGCATATCAAAAGCAACAGGTCAGTTGTTTTAAGTGAATCTTGTTCTTCGCAATTTTGCCCTTATTGAACTCATCTTTGTATATAGGCTGCATTTTCCTGTTTGTAAATGTAATGTTTATTATCTATGGTTGATCTTTTCTTAGATCTGCATGTTTTTTTTTTCAGATTTGCCTTGGCAATAAGCAAGCTTAGTGTCAGTCTTTGGATATTACCTTTTCAGTCAGATGCTGTGAATAAGAAATCAAACTTAAGCACTAAGCTAAATGTTTAATGATAAATCATTATTTTTATTCAAAATTGTTTTATTGAAATTGAATTTTTTCTCTTTTTATCAAAATCTAAGTTGAAATTTGAAGTTTTTATAATCTTTGTAATCTTACTTTTAACCTGATTTTTAGGTGATTCAACCTATAGTGTGTGAATGATTCTTTTAATCTTTTTTAGACTTCTTTTCAGATTTTTATTTAAAAAATTCAAATAAAATTTAAAGGTCTTTACTTTTTGAAAGATTCAACAATCACAAGTATACATATTAAAAAGAATTTAAACTCAACTGTTTTGTATTTATAAAACCTGTTGAACAAATACTGGCCTAAAATTGAGATGTGAAACATTTTTGACACTATGTGATAGACTTATAAATTTATTTGAATCATTATAAACAACTTTGAGCTTGAAAGTTGGAGAAATACATTTTGTATGTTTATTTCTATCCTTAGGAAACTTTAATTGTTTGGTCAGAGGGAGAAAATTATGACTTAGCCCTGAGCTTTCAAGAGAAGGCTGGTTGTGATGAGATATGGGAAAAGATTTGTCAGGTTAGTACCCATTTCAGGTTAACTACTTTTTTTTTTGAGTAGTTATGAGGATTCTCTTACGCAATTGCAAGGCATAAGAATGATCAAGTTAATCTTTATACAATCTCGATCAAAAACATAATTATTCGGAAAATAAAGTAATACAAGGTAAATGATCATGTAACTCATCTTTCAATGCTCAATGAGCAAAATAATACAAACTTTTGTAAGCCCTATGTAGGTTCAATATTAACTTAAAAATATGGTATCCAAACAACCTACATATTCCTTCCTATTTCGCCCAAAACTGTTGAAAATAAAGAGAAATTTTTTGATGATGGACTAAGATAATTCAGACAGGATTGTGACTGAGCAAAGTTGAATTTAAAAAAAAAAAAAACAACGACCAAACTTTTGTCCTTAGGTTCAAGGCAAAGATCCAAGTGTAGACATTACACAAGATGTCGTTGAAGAATCAGAAGATGAACGTGATGATATGCCTGATGCTGCACCACCGATAAAGCTACCACCATGTGACACAAGCAAATTGGAGGAAATTGCAGAACTTTTTTCCTCCGTACTGCCATCCCCGATTCGCAAGGAGAAATTAGCAGTCGCTATTGAGGCAGAGTGTTATATCGGAAAACTAGTCCACTTGTTTCACATGTGTGAGGATTTAGAAAACACAGAAGGGCTACATCACCTGTATGAAATATTCAAAAGCATATTCCTGTTGAACAAGAACGCTCTCTTTGAGATAATGTTCTCAGAGGAAACTATATTTGACATAATTGGTATACTGGAGTATGATCCAACTGTTACAGTACCAACGAGACATAGGGAGTACCTGCGCAACACTGCCAAATTTAAAGAGGTGAGACAAATGAGATGTTATTTTAATTGCCTTATTTCTAAACTGTAGCATCCTGCCAGAAAGTATGCACCTTCTTTGTTTTTGGGTTAATGAGGGAAACTTAATCCTTGACAATTTGAAATTATTGTATGAACCAGGCCACATTTTAATGACAATTGAAAAAATCCAGAATTCACTTTTGAAGTCTCACATGGAGAAATCAACTCTTAAATGATTTTTAGGAGTTGAAACACTTTTGAATCCTTTAAAACTGTCATAATTATATGTGGTGTACAATCTCATTGTGACTTAAAAATTTACACAACCTCAACATCATTCCTCTTACTGATTTAAATTAAGTTTTTGATGTTTTGATTTTGCATTGGGAAAAAAATATATATTTTTGACTGCTAACAGGATTTTTTACATTCAGATTTCTTTTAAGTTAATGTTGGATGGTAATAAAATACTTTTTTTCATTATGAAGCAGCTGGAAAATTATTCAAATAAACAGAGTTAAAAACATTGTTCTGCAGATGGAATAATGTTCAAGATATATAGCAGGCCTTTTTATCGAAGCGATAAAAAAATAAAATTTTGAGATTTTGTTTTGGCAGGAAGGAGTAGAAAATGCCGCCAGACTGCGTGTATCAAACTAGCCACACTAACAAAACAATTTGATCTTCTGGAGTGTTTCATACTTTGTTTTATTGAAAAATTTAAATGCCTCAAAAGCAGTTAGATTGTGTATTTTTATTTCCTTTTTTCTCTTTTCCAACTTGGTATGTGCAGATCTGCATTGCCTGTACAGTTATAATGTCATTAGGAAGATCTTCTGTTAAAAAGACTTATTTTCATCTACCTAGTTCTACTCTCTCTTATTCTCGCCCCATTTACTTTTCCTCTTCTCCCTCTAGGTTAGGAAAATCATTTTCCTCTTCCGCTCAATTTTTTATACCTCTCCTTTCCTCCATCTCATCACATGCACAATCTCCCTTACCTGCTATCCTTTTCTTCCTTTTGCTAAGATCACTTATGTCTAAACTCATCTATTTCATATTTTGTCTCAAGCCTTCTCTTGATACTACTTCCACTTTCCCTCTACTTTTCCATTCTCCTTTTTACCCTAATTTAATCATCTAGCTAATCCCATTCTTCTGTGGTGGTTTTAGAGTAAAGTTGAATTTCAAATAGATCAGCCAACACTTAAGATCTTTGGTTAGTTTCACTGCCCCCAAATTCCTGATTTAGCTTTTATATTACTGAGATAGGGGCATTTTGTCAAACCAAGGATAAGATATGATACCAGGAATTTCTCTAGTGAGTAATCTAGCATCTGAACTATTATTACTGCTTTTGACATCTTCCTTTTATTCTAATATTTGTCAGCTTGTTTTTTTTTGCTCTGGCATACTGACTGAGTAAGCTAAAGGTTAACCCAAACAGAACTGTGATCAGCTCTCTTATCTAGCACGCTTTACAACCTCTATGAAGTCAGTTGGACCTACCTAGCAGGAACAGACAAATGGCACTAGATAACATTTGAATGGCCCAAGAGCATTGCTTTAGCAGATGACCCGGACCTGGCTATCCCTCGACAAATTTTGTCCTTTCAGCAGGGAATAGGGGTGGATTTTTAGTTTTCAAATTGTCAGTGGTGTTGAATCCGTGTTTGCAAGTTAAATACTTACCCCCGCAAATGTATTGAAACATTGAAAAGCACACTTTGGGAAGCAGGTTTTAGGTTTTATTTCTTCTTAACATAATTTCATTAGACCGTAAAACAGATTCTATATATCATTGTTTAATGAAAGAGTTCTTAACTTTGTTAGTTGTTAGCAAATAAAGAAAATTACATGCACTTAGAAGTTATTTTAAAGATCCATGTGGATTCGGTGGAACATGATTTAAAGGGATAAAACTGTGAAATTAGCTTAAGATGTATTACACAATAGTACGATCCTTGATATTGCTTAAACAAACTTTGTGGCAAATGGCATGTCCCTGACCAAAGCAAAATGCTGCGTTGGGGTTTTCAGTTTTGCAAATCCACTTGAACTGCAAAGAATACAGAAATAAAGCAAAAGCATTTGGCACATAGCTTACAAGAAGGTTTTATTACCTTACAACTACCAACAATTGCTGTATGAGGTCATGAGGTCAGTCAAATAGCCATAAAATTAATTGTTCATGGCAAGGCAACATTTGATATTTTACCTATAGCGTTGCATGATCAGGTGAAGTAAACTGAAAGATGATAATTTTTTTATCCCTTTTCTGTAGGTTGTGCCTATGACCAATACAGAACTACAGACCAAAATACACCAAACTTATCGGGTACAGTACATTCAGGATGTGATTTTACCAACGCCATCAGTTTTTGAGGAGAATATGCTGTCCTCGCTGTCATCTTTTATTTTTTTTAATAAAGTTGAGATCGTCAGTATGATTCAGGTGAGTTCAAATTCCTCATGTATTAGTCATGACAAAAGATTGTGTACATCACAAATAGTGATAAAAACAGTATCTTCGCTTTTGCAATTTTTTTTTCACTTTATTTTCTTGCAGCAATTTTAGAATATGCATATAAATTTAGTGCAGCAAAAATCCAATACATTCTTTTCACATTCTAGCTTTTGACAATGCCTTACATGTACTCTGGAATCCGCTTAAAGTCAACACCTCAGGACCGAAAAAAAAAAGTGTTGACATGAAGCAAGGTTGACTGTCCATTTCCAAGAAACAAGTTAAAAAATTCATTGTTATAAAAACCAGTTTGTCTTCCTTTCATTGCTTACGATAGTGGTCTCTTTGCAGACTCCATTTCGTTACTTATCTAGATAGACCTAGGTATCGTATGTTAAATTTTTACAAGTTAATTAGGCAAAGAGAGAATTGCGCTAAGTCTGAAAAGGGTTTATTTAAACAACTTGATGCACTACACAAAAACGCAAAATATACTCAATACCTACAATTCTTGCTTTAATTTTTTCAGCTTTACCCTCTTTTAGTAAGGGCCTGGGACTATCATTACTATCGTTTAGTTTTCACCAAAAAGAAAAAAAAAATGGCCAGATTAAAAAAAATGTTCAGGATTATTGGAAGCTCTGAAAAGAGTACTATTAGTTAATGCGGCGGCGGTGGGGGAGAAAACAATGCAGTTTCCCATAAATGATGCGAGCCAAGGATAAGTTAGGTCTAGATCTAGACACACACAGCCTCCATCCCACCCACTCCCTACTCACCCTTCTTTGTTACTGTCACAACTGTGCAAGAATACACTAACTTAGCTAGGTTTTGTTAAGCATCCTATTAATACACTTACCGACTGTATTGGGTTTAAAGCCCAGGCACCCCTATACATCCCTGCTTTTAATACCTTTAATGGGTTTCACCTTTTCTCATCCATGAGGTGTTGACTTTTAGCGAAAATATCCCCCAAGCTGTTGACTTGAAAATCAGTTACTTAAGCAAAGAAGGAAAAAAACGGCGTGGTGTTGACTTCGAGCATATTCCACTGTATTTTTATTTGTGGCTATGAAATCTGAAAAAAATCCTCATTAAAAATTGTGCCTTTGGATTATTTCCCCTCTTTTCTCCTTTTTCTGACTGTTAAATCCAAATCTATGCTAGATAGTTACAATGAAGGTCTTGATTGTCACTGTTAAATTATTTGTATTGAGTTAATTTCTTCTCAATCCCCGCATAGGATGATATGAAGTTTTTGTCAACCCTGTTTGCTCAACTCACTGGAGAGGACACAGATGATAATCACAGGAGAGATCTGGTGTTGTTCCTTAAAGAATTCTGTGCCTTTTCACAGACACTGCAGCCACCAAATCGAGAATCATTTTATAAGGTACAACCTTTTAAACTATTAGTTGATGATTTGTTAGTGGACTAGTAATAAAAAAGGTCATCCGTGAAATATAACGGCAAAACTTTCTTGTTTGACCTCTTTAGTTTACCCCATATCTCACAATGGGAGATAACAGACCTGCCATTCATACCGATTTAATTGGAATCATTCCGATTTTTAATGCAAATTTGGCCCGTTTCCAGTTTTCCGAATATTTAGGAAATATTCCGATTTTCTTCCAAACTAAGTTTTCACCTCCAAAATTAAAAACATTTTCAGTTGTTTTTTTTTTTTAATTAGACCTACAAGATCGACATACAGCTTGCACAAAAGAATAAATACGGTGGATATAGTTATATTATATCGATTTTTTTTTTTTTATTATATATTATGAAATGTGGTATTGAAATTGATATTAATATTTTAGTTGTAACTATCCCAAATATTGATTCTGCCGAGTAGATTACTTTATCGTTTATTCGTCGGCGTTACCTTCTCTCTATCTTCACATCCAAACTTCGCAGTTATTTCCAACAAAGGATTATTCTTTTTTTATCATTTAAAAGTAATTTCTCCTATAGGACAGCGCTTTTTTCATCTATATCTTGTTAGTTATCAAGATCGATTGACAAATCCTAAATAAAACTAGAGTAAATCAAGATGAAATGATAGGAGACTCAGTAATTGTAGGTCTGTGAAAGGTAAAGTCTAGAATCTGATAATAGGCCTAAGAAGTTTTATCCCGGTGCAAAGATCTATGATTTTGATCATTTTATCTAACGTAGAATTTAGATCTAGATCTAAGTTACATGCTACATTATGCTTAACTAGTCTCAATGTCTCAAACTGTTTCTCAATGAAGTGATTGAGCAATAAAGTGGATTACACTCTTTAGATTATTTATAAAATGAAATATGACAACTTTCCTTCAAATTGTCGATTTGCTCCCCATGAAATATCTGGTTACGTTTTCAAGAGCTGGATCCAGCAAAATTCATAAGATTTTTAATTTTCTGAGTCAAGTGTGAGAAAGGCCTGTACACCATGTAAAAAATTATCTAAAATCAGAAAATAGCATCAAATATGTCATTTTTTTAACCCTTTCAGTAAGGAGTACATTTACTCATTTTCATATAAAAAATAAGCCTTTTGAACTCCTGTACACTTCCCACACAAGCTAAGTTGGCAGATCTGCTCTTTGTGAATTCATTAAAAGCTGCATAATGCCAATGCCTTCCAATTTATTGAGTCACTTAAAAGTATTGTAAAGCATGGAGAACTTGATTTAAATTGAAAGAGGTATGAAAAAAAAGGTCTAAAGATTATTTAGAATTTTTCACCATTACAAGCTAAGAAAATTAGTTTTTATCAGAGTTCAGAGCGAAACCGATGAATGAACATTCACCAAAGACTGCATTATGTGCTTATTAATGGATGCTGTAGAGGACAAAAATAAAGCGAGTCATTCAGATTTTTTTGGGCAGATTCAGATTTTTTGACAGAATCATTCAGATTTTCTTTTCCTGGAGAGTGGCAGGTCTGAGATAACCTCAGCAGTACTATATGGTTACTAATGAGGTGATGCAAAGTCCAAGCAATGTGTAATCCCTTCTTGGATTAAACAGCCTTATTTTCCAGCTCGAAAACTTATTCTGTGTTTCTTGCGTTTTAACTCAATCCCACCCAAGTCACTCCAGCTTAGGTAAAGCCCTGATCCTAAGAGAAGGGACATAAATCTGTAGGAAAAACAGATATATGTTTTGTTTTTGTTTTTTTTCAATATATATTATATAGTTATGAAGTTAACTGCGTAAAAAAATAGAGGTTTGAATTTGGCAAAAGAAAACATTTTTCTAAGACTTCTCCTTTACTACTGGCTGATTCGACTACCATTTCAGTTTTTTGACCATCATCATCATTATCATCTCACTCCACCACCACCATCTCAACATCACAATCTGACTACCAATATTGGCCATGCAATAAGTCATTATCTTCATCCTGATTGTATAGATAACCATAATAAACAGCTCCTGTTGCATCCCTGTGAAGATCTAGGTGATTACCCACTCTCAATGTTTAGATTTAACCCAGGTATTCTGCAAAAATGGTCAATTTCAAAGCTTGGTTTTTAGATCTAATCCTAGTCTACAAGTCCTAGAGAACTAAAATAACCCATAAAAGTTTAAAACGTCTTCTAAATTTAAATGAGGTTTACATGAGTTAACCTCAATCTCCAAAAATGTTGCAGCCCGAAATGGATATTCCCTTTTCACCTTGCTCCAGGGTAGATATCTATAGAATCAAATGGTGGGGGAAGGAAAGATGGCAGCTCCTATTAGCTCTAAACCTGTCTAGTGTCATTACAAGTAAGAGTATAGGTACTAGTTCAGTAATTTCACATATCATTTTGTATTAGTGGCAAGAAGAAATTGAGTAGACGATTTTGATTCATATATGATATCGAAGTAGAATATTTAGATTTATTTAGCAACATAACTTCTAATCTTGGGTCTTTTGTCACTGGGATTAAGCCCAAGTTCTTTTTCAATTCCATATACCTGAAGCACTTAAATTTTTGGGAAAAGATTTAGAAATAGCAGGATTTGAAATATGCAGTTTTTACAAAACATGTATCCTCTTTTGATGTAGTAGCAACCTGCAATGGAGAAATTTATTTCTTATGATTTGTTCCCCTGCAAAAAAAAAATTGTGCTTAAAGATTGATAATCAAATTTAAAACAATTAATTCTCATGTTGCCTAATCTTATAACTTAATGGCTTCTTCAAATTCTTGCATGTCATTTTTCCCAAAGGGGCATTAGACTGAGCTTCCCTTGTTTACACAATGACAGCTGAAATGAAAAATGATTCCACTTCCACACAGAAGCTTTAGAGTGTTATTAGTCCCCATTTGTGACTATAGAAAGTCGTGGATATATCTCCATACAAGGCATAGAGCAAGTGAAAATTGCATTAATCAAACAACTTGCACGAAAGGCTTGGTTTGTACTCATGAGTTCCTGTGTAATTATGAGGCTATAGTCTCCCACCTTATTTTCTCTCTTGCCTTGTGGAACTGTAAATATATCTGCATGGAAGTAACAAGTCAAATCCGGCTGTGCTCTCGCATCATCTCATTGGTTCTCATTAGCTATGATTTCTGGAGACCCTGTAATGGAGGAAGATAAATACAAAAAATTGATTTCAGCAGTTCCTGTTTTTTTTTTTTTTAGTCAAGTGTTTGTTTTTCAATGATAACACTTTTTCATTTTAATTCTTTCAGACATTATCAGAACTGGGAATATTGCCATCTATCGAGATAATTTTGGTGAGTGTGAAAAATTATTATTTGTCTTACAAGAATAACTTTTAGTGGGTCTTTAAAAAACATTCTCACCAATTTTTTTTTTACAACATAGTTACCTTTAGTGCACAAATAATAGTTACATGTTATGCTCGATCATTTATAGATCACATATTTAGGGACTTCAAATTTATGTCCCTATATTAAGTCTCACATTATATCAGATAAAGGACTGAGTTCATAAAAAAAACAAACAGAAATCACATTATACATATGAATAACTTACTACTTAGAATTCATGAACATTATCAGTTTCTACATGTACTCGATTTGTTTCCTCTCCCCTTTCTTTCCTCACATCAAAACAAGCCAATTTATCTTATATTGTTTAAAGAAATGGTTAGTTTAATCAGTCATTAACAGGTCATGATTCTGTAAGTTCCCTCAAAGTGTCTCTATTTTACCCAAATGTGTACTACCAAATTTTTTTTTTCCAGTTCTTTGTAGGTATTTTTATTCCTACAAAAATAATGTTAATAATTTTCAAATCCTCACCCCACCTTTTCTCAAATTCTGATTTAAATGTTATCTACATGATTGTTTCTGGCACTGGTGTCCAACAAATAAATATTTCCTTATCACTTTTCACAGCCCTCACTTCTAATCCCTGTCTGCACCGATCCAATCATGTTTATATAGCCTCTTTCTTCCTCCCCACCTCTCTTATATAGTGGAAATCTGGAAATGTATAATTACATGCTGTGGGTTTAGGTTTGTTTAGACTCAGACAAATATGTATCCTACCTCGCTCATCACAGGTCAGCTAGAACATCCTCTTCCTCTCTTTCCTTCCATCTTTTAATGTCTGCAGCCTTCAAAATGCCTTGGTCTAATGTTTAGCACTTGGATCAACATCTGGCCTTTAATCAAGTGACTGAACTTTGGAAAGTACAGTTGGACTGTCATGCCTTGTATGATAAAATTTTATCCATTACAGCAAGATCGATATGCCATTTAAAGTTTTTTGTTTTTTTTTCAATAATGGTAAAGAGAAGAATTAAGAGATGTTGAGAAGGCCTTGTAAAAGAGGAATTCTCATAATATCAGGATCCATTATAACTGGACTCTTCACTGCACACCATTTTTCTTTCAGGGCCTAGATGATGAAAAAATGAAGTTGGCTGCAATAGACATTTTCTCATACATTGTTGAGTTCAATCAGTCTATGGTGCGGGAGTTTATCCTCAAAGAAAGCTCCAGAGTGGATGACGTAAGTGAAAACCTGCATAAAACTTTTTTCCAGTCTAAATTTTCCCCTTTCTATTTACTCCTATTGACATGATTCAGTTCAGATTGCTTGACTTGGGAAGATCATGCCAAGGTGAAACGACTTCACCCAGTACAAATTAAATAGTTTTTGTCATAATTGTGATCCCATTGCTAAACTCATTTTCTTTTTTTTTTAAATCAAGTTTGGCCATAGCGCTATAGCACCTGGGTAACAGTATCATAAATTATTTAAATGCTTTTATATGCTTTGTTTAGTATGAATTGCTCAATTTACAATTTTTTACTTTTTTTTTTTTTTCAGTCTTCAATCATTTGAACTAATATGCAATTTTAATGTCACCCAGGGGTTTCTTCACACACATTTGTAGTTAAAATACATACTTCTTTGATTTCTTCACAGGAGGACCTTTTGATCAACTTGGTTATTGAACAAATGATCAATGATTCTGATCCAGGTGACTACTGATTTTCAGTAAAGTTATTTAAAAAAAATTGTTTTTGTGCCATCAAGTATAAAACAAAATAGTAATAATAGCGCTTTTGTGCCAATGAGAGTAGCTTTTATTTTAAGTTTTTGGATTTTGTGAACAAAATTTAGGACAGTAGTAGGGAAGGAGGTCGAGCTTTATGTATCTTAAGTGTGCGTGTATAACCAAAGGCATTGGAAATATTTCAAACTTTGTTCAACAATACAAAATGAGGATTGTTGTTTTCTTTTAATTTCATATTTATCAACATCCAGAACGTTCCTTATCAGTATCAAACTCTATTTTTGTGATTTAAATAATTTGTAATGGTTCTTTCACCCCCCCCCCCCCTTTTTTTTTTTCTTTATATATATAATTTCATTTCATTAGGACCTGATTTTTCTTGACTAAATAAAGCCATGTATGGATTTACTGCTCACTGTTTTCAATTCTGTTTATTTGACTAATTTTACAATTGATTTACAAAGGAAAATAAGGTAGAAAAAATAATTTATGACCATCAACGACAACCTTAAAAGCAACTGAAAATAAATGCCGCTGACTTTTCCAAATTAAAAAAAAAAATCTATAATCAAATTATCAATACCTTCATTTCAAATTTTTAAGAGGGATAATGTTGAGGCTATGCAACAACTATTTTCCTCTCCTATTTAAGTCACTATGAGATTGTGCTCTACAAACATTTATGACAGTTTTGAATGATTGAAATGTGTTAAAACTTTTAAATATCATTAAGAGGTAGATTTCTTCAAGTCAGCCTTAAAAATGACATGTATTTTTGTGGATATTATTAAAATATAGCCTGATGCATTATATTCCATTTCTCAAAAAATCTTTTCCAACTCAAAAACATTTTGAACAAAAATCATTGGCCAAAGAAGGTGCATACACTGTCTTACAAGATGATATAGTTTAAAGAACAGACATTAAAATAATGTATTGGTCTCACCTCTGTAAATTTAGCGCAGGTACTCCTTATGTCTCGTTGGTACTGTTACACTTGGATCATTTTCCAGTAAACTGCTAAAGCTGAGAAAAACTTCGCAAAGCATAGAGCTTCATAATAATATTCTGCATGGTAACAAGCTATAGAAGAGTTTTGTTAGATAAATTTCACCATAAATATGACTTTCGTGTAAAGTTAATTTATCCTCTAAATGTCAGTTGTATTAAATTTTCATGAATCAACTACCTTTTTCATTTAAAACTAAAGTTTACAATGAAAACTAGTTGGAAATAATCAAGTATTGATAATTGATAGTCATATGTTAATCCAGTTATTGGGTGTTTGTAATCATGTATCACTTGAAAGAGGTTTTGTTTGGTGATTTAAATGGAAAAATCTAATCTAAAACCTTGAAATGAACCAATCATGCGAAAGATCTTTACAAGCCTTCATAGCTGATAACAAGAATATGTTCATGATTGCAGGACAAAACTCCATTCTGGCTTGGAGGTAAAAGGCCTAAAAAGCAATTCACAGCTACTGTGGAATATTTTTAACAAAAATCCATGAAAGACATTGAATGTTGGACTTTTAATATTTTATGGTGGGATGTGAGGGAATTTACAAATTCCAATTTCTCAATTTTCTTGATACAGTCAATTCTACATGTCCGCTTAATTTTTTAGACTGCCAGATATTTAGTCTACAGATTTCATTTATTCTTTTTTTTTTCTTTTTCCCTCTCAGAATTAGGTGGAGCTGTTCAGTTGATTGGCATTTTGCGTTTGCTGTTGGATCCAGAGAATATGATGGCTACAGCAAGTGTAAGACGAGCAAGGGTGCTTTTTCTCCATATATTTTCTCCCTAATTGTAGTTTTTATTAATGTTATACAGAAAAAATTTTGAAAGCTATAGTGTTGTAGGCTCAAGAATGTCTTGAACAAACTGATCAAAATTTTTAGATGTTATTTTTTTTTCATGTTCTTCAAATATTGAAGTTTGATCATGCATATATATGATTATTATTATTATTATTTTTTTTTAATGCACATGCAGTTATATTTTCTGGTAGACTGTTTTGTTGTTTTTTTGTATTGAAGACAAAAATAGAAAATAAAAATGCAGAAAATTTGGAAATTTATCAATAAAAGACCATTTTTAAAGGATTATTACTTATTTTATTGACATTTCAGAAATCAGAGAAGTCTGAGTTCCTCAATTTTTTCTACAAGCATAGTATGCATGTACTGACTGCACCCTTGTTTGCCAACACAGCAGATAACAAACCAAGTAGAGGTAACAAACTTTTTCCCTAGAGAACTTTACTGAAAGAAGATAATACAAAATTAAATTTTCTATTTAGTCATTGAAAGTAAATTTAACTTGTGTTAATCAAAAGGTGCATAGACACATTAAACCATTTCATTAATTGTCAGCTCTTGAATTACACAAACTTGACTCTTTGTTCATTCATGATTAACTGTGAAACTGTGATTTAAGTAAACTAATATCTTCATCCCATACAAGATTACAGTAAATTCATACCTATCTATGTAAGTGTAACCTTGTTTTCTTTGCTGCTCACCATGACAGAAAATATGAGAAATTTGTGAAAAATATTTACAATTTGATTTTGAGGCTTTTCAAGCAAATTAGGCACAGATTGCTTACAGCTGTTCTGAACCAAAACCTTTCTATAAAATAATAATAACAACAATAATAATAATAATAATAAAAGTAGTAAAAATGGTTATGTAATTAATATTAAGTATTCCTTTAACACCAAAATCCTATGCTTACAAAGTTGTAGACATACAATACCCTGATAATGAAAGTACTTACGGTTGTTACAAACTAAATGGAAGTCTAAGGCTTTAAAGATTGAATTGGCGTATTTATTGTTCCTTTTGAAATATATTTTGAATATATCTTGATGTAGGAATAGTAGAGTTTTGCCCAGTTTTGCCCCACATACTAAAGGAAGGAAAACCAACTACTACAAATTTCTTATTTCCTCTGTGTGCCAGATGCACTCTGCATAAGTTCTTTATCATGCAATTTATTGCTTGTCCGAAAGCAAACCTTATTCCAACATTAAGTGTAAGGAGGAAAATAAATTTTGATTTGAGATTCATTAACTTGGTTATCTTAGAAAAGAAGCTCTTATACAAGAACAAGCTGATCATTAATTTACTTTCTTTTTCAGATGATTATCAGAGTGCCCAATTACTGGGACTTATATTGGAGCTGCTGACATTCTGTGTCGAACATCATACTTACCACATTAAAAACTATGTCATTTCGAAGAATGTTTTGAATCGGGTGCTGGTTTTACTCAAGTCACGGCATTCTTTTCTTGTTTTATGTAAGTGCACATCTTTTGACCTCATTTTGTGAACATATGAATGTATTTTCCATTGCAGGGTTTTGAAAATTATGAAGACCAAAACAAGTAACATTAGATCTTTTAAGAATTAGCTGATTGATTCCAGATAATGGATGGAATCTATGTGACATGCCCAGAAAGTTTTGTCACAGTTTTTTAATTTCTTGGAATTAATTTTTGCAGATTAAAAATACTAGACTTCTGCAAGTTTTAAATCAAGAGCACAATGAGGAAAAACAATTTATCAGGTGCCATGCTCTTTAGTGTAGGCTATCATAACCTTCCATGCATCTCGATCCCTTGTCTGTGCTTCAGTGCTATTTCAGTGCTTCTGTCACTTGAGCCACTTTGTTTGTCCATCCAACATCTTTCCAGGCCGTTTTCCACTGCAGTGTTTTCCCGCGATCATTCTAGCTGTGACAAGATGTTCTAATTTCTCTCTTCTCATCATATGTCCAAAAAAGGTTGCTTGGCCTTTACTTATTCTATTTATGAGTGGTCTTGTTGTATCGGCTTCTTGTAATACTGTTTTGTTTGATTTCTTTGCAGTCCTTGAGATTCATAGCATCCTCTGAAGGAATCACATTTCTGTTGCCTCCAGTTTCTTTTGCACCTGTTTTGAAATTGTCCGGGCCTCACATCCATACACCAGAATAGGTTCAATATAGCACGTATAGGCTCTTTTTTTTTTGCGTTAATTTAGATGTGGTTATTTGTTTATTCTCCGAAAACTCTTGTTTTGCTTGAGCTATTTTTTATGCAATTTCAGTGTCGTTGCGTCCATCACTTGATATTACAGTACCCAAGTATTTGAATTTATCACTTTGCTTGAGTTATTCCCGTTGATAAGGATGTTGATCTGTGGACACTCATTGTTTCAACTGACAACCATTACTTCTGTCTTTTTGCTATTCAGTTCCAATCCTTTTTTACTACTTTCTTCTTCAACAATTTCTAATAATTCTGTCATCTGCGTTTTTTGCCAAATTGGGGCCTAAAATTTGCCAAATTTTATCAAATGGGCCCACATTTGTCAAAAACATTTGCCAGGCAGAATTAAGCATCCCAGCAAATATAGACATGCCATATGTGGAGAAATAAATTAAAAAGATAACTTATAGTTAAAGGAGGCAGCCTTTATTATTTCCACACCCTCAAACTTTCAGGCAATAGTAATAATAATTATAATGAAATTTCAAGAGCGCCTTCCCTCTTAAAAAGCTCAAGGCGTTTTACACAAATATATGATGATGCAGTATACAACATACATGATTTGATCACATAATAACATAAGAATAACATAAATAGAAGAAAGTTACAAAAATACATATAAAGATGTGTTTTTCAAACCTTCATTATAAGGTGAGCAATCACACTATCCACAAACTACACACACTTACTGTGGAACTTGAACTTACACTTAGACTGGCAAATACTCAACTCACTCAGTCACACATACTCTCTCTCATACACTACCACTATTATCAAACTTGCACACCTACATACTATCTCAAACACTTCCGTGAGTCTCCGCCTTCTGGAAGACAAAACAAGATTGTATAATGAAAAATTTTGCTCAGCATCAGTTGACAAGCATGTTGAGATGGTGTACCTGAAAGCCAGTGCAGCGAGAGCAGGAACATGGTCTACCGCTGACTTCCAAAAAACAGTCAGATCAATGTTCCCAGTAACAGACCCTCTCACTGCACTGGGCCCCATTTTCTCAACATATCTTGTCAAATCGGATCTACAAATGAAATGACGCTTTCGCTAGACCCTGAAAGCGATGCAAACGGAAGTTATAAAGAAATTACTAAGTGAATAGCTTCCCTTTGGAGTTTAGGCCTAGGCAAAGCTGCAATATTTCTCAGTTTTGCACTTCTTTTTCCACCATTTTTTTGCCGAAATTTGTCACATTTTGCCAAATTTTGTCATTGGCCCTAAAATTTCAGCCGCAAGCAAAGAATGCAAATGACAGATAATTGTTGCAAGTCTTCTTTATTTTCTGCAATTAAAACAGTATCATCAGCATATCTCAAGTTTCTTTACGTTGTGCCATCCTACTTTAATTCCTGGATATCGTTCTAGGTGTTATATAATAATTTCATTGTAGAGATAGGAAAGGTCTGTTGAAAAGCACACATCCTTGTCTGACCCCAAGCTTCATTTTTTTTAAATAGCTGATTTTCCCATCAACTCGCATTGCTGTTGTTTGTTCTCAGTACATGTTTTTGATAACTCATTGGTCTTTTCAATTTATCTTCAACTGTATTAGTTGTGTGATTATCTCATGTCATACTCTGTCAAATACCTCGGTGTAGGCAATGAAGCACAGATATACCTCATTTTGTACTTTCAGAGCTCTTTTGATTATAGTTCAAAGGATGTAGATTGCATTTGTTGTACCCCCCCAAAGCCACACTGTTCATCTGCTATTTCTGGTTTGATTTTGTTTGTGACTCTCATTATGATGATTCTTAAAAGTAATGAGGAATATAAGTGCTCTATAAGCTTTTAAAAAAAATCAGGTTATCAATTTGGAATATAAGAGACTGAGAAAACAGATTTGTATTTTAAAAAGAGCTCAATATCATTTTCAAGTTTCAGAGTATGACAAATAGGATAAATGTGTACTGGCCATTGAATGTTGTTGTTGTTGTTGTTGTGGGAGCCCTTCATAAAAGAACCACTTTCTTTTATGTCTTTCATTGTTATTTATTGTATAATTTTAAATTTTTGTCATTAACAGGTGCCTTACGATTTTGCCGGAAAATAGTTGGCCTCAAAGAAGAAGTTTATAATAAATACATTATAAAAGAGAACTGCTTCCGCCCTATTGTGGATGCATTCCTTGCAAATGGTGACCGATACAATCTCATCAATTCAGCCATGATTGAACTTTTTGAATTCATAAAAGTTGTAAGTACAACTTAGTTTATTTCAATTTCTTTCCTTTGTAGTCTATTTAAATTAAGTATATTAGACTTTTCATTATCAGTGCTTGGTTACAATAAATATTCGCTATAAATAAATCCACAGATCAAGATTTCAAAATAATGTTCTATACATATATACCCTAAATAAAATCACACATTATCACGAAGCTGATTTTTGTTTCCAGTGCATTTAGACTTGCATCTCCTACATCCATCTAGCTAAAAAAATAATATATTTAACGCTTTTAATTAAAATAGAAACTGGTTTTTGAACATAAATCAATATGGGGAGTTTCTTTTAGACTTTTATTTATTTTTGAAAGCATTTTTTTTTCACTATTCCAATGTTGATTGAGGTATGACTATGCAATTTTAAGCAGTTATACCTTTTGAATCTCTTTTCATGTGGCAGGATGGAATTTAAAAAAACCATAAGGCACGTCAGATTTGATCATCTTACTTATAATTTGGTAAAAGTCGTTAATTGAACTTATGTGCTTTGATCTTTTTCATGTTACTTATAAATCACAATTAAAACCTAGCTCAATTGTAGATAATCCAATTCATCCCCCATTCTTTTCTCTCACACATTTTTTTCCAGGAGGACATAAAATCCCTTAGCTCTCACATTGTTGAAGCATTTCAGCGGGAACTTGATGGAATAAAATATGTGAAAACATTTGAAACTCTTAAGTTACGATATGAGCAGCAGCGAGAGAGAAATAGAGACAAACATTTTGACAGGTAAAGATTACTTAGACTATATTAGTATTTTAAGTAGGTGTAGGATCCCTACCTCAAGTTCATTAAAAAATTGTTATATCAATGAAAGAAGCGTCTTCAATGATAGGAATATTTTAGTTTTATAGTATGAACAAATTTTAATTAACTGAATGAGTAACTCATGCTCATTAGTCAAATGGTTGAGAGTGACCAATTAATTTTTTTCCCTTTGACCTGTAACTGAAACAATTGAAATGCATATGATTTATTATTCAGTGTGAGAACATCAATGACTATATGGGAAAAGGGAGATTGTGGAATTGAAAGGAGAGAAAGCAAATCTTAAGTCCACAGTTTTTGTTTTGTCAATAAAAGTGATATTTTCGTCAACAGTGATATTCCATCTTCTTGACACATTTCCCTAGTGTGTGGTGTTTTGAATAGACTCAATAATAATTTAAGTCTCTGCTCTCAGAATAAAATTCTCTGAGATTGTTAGATTTTTTCTTCTTTTTTTTTTGCAAGGCTTGAAAGCCAGCAGCAACTTCTTCTTTTTCTTCTTCATTTATTTGGTAGCAAAACCTTTTTTTTTTCTTTTTTATAGAAAGTTCGGAGAGTTGGTGTTATAGGATATATGCTTTTCCATTGGCAATCAAAATGTGCGTTTTTATTTGGATCTTACTTCATTTGATTGCAATCGTATCTTATTTGCTTTTGGATATTGTCTTAAAGGCAATTTTTATCCGTGCTCTTCGTCTTAGCCCTTGTAGGAAAATGAAAAGGCTGAAAAAATCAGCGGCGAAGAAAACTCTTCCGCCTCTAACAGAAAATAAAGATGAGGAAGCTAATGATCGGTACATTTTCAATTAAGTTACATAACTATTTCAGTTGAATTTTGATACCGAAAACATTTTTACCTTGTTTGCATTTTTTGTCTTTCTATGATTATGTCTAATTTATTTTTATCCAATTAATTGCATGCCGGCAAAAAAAATGGGAGAATTAAGGAAGGCAAATATGTTATTTGAATGGATTGAAGATAGATAACTAGTGTGAAAAAAATTTTGATTGAAAGAAAGCTTAAGCATCATTACTTACATTGAATGTTCCGGATTCTTATGAAGTTACCATTTTAGAGCTTTTTGTTGGTTAGATATTTATTCGTGTAAACCATTGAAACCATGTTTTGGTTTCATGCCTTGGATCAAATATTTCTTTTGCTGAACATGCTTCTAGAGCAAATTATTCCTCTGCTAAAAACAAAATATGTGTGAAAAAACCATGAGGAAAGCAAATCAGTCTTTGTGACCAGGTTGCTGCAATGACAAAATATAAAAGATAAGGTCATGTGAAATTTGCATTTCTACTGGGTTTTTTTTTTTTTTTGCTTCAGTTCAGAAATCTTAGAAAGACTCTCATTTCTGCTGTTTTGCCTGATCCTGATACTCACACCTCTGTAGAATTCCTCAGGGTGGCATTTCTAATCTGCTAAAGTAGAGATGAATTACTTCTAAACTGTTTAACTAATTTAGTAATACCAAAGCTAAATAACAGTAATTTTATCACGCAAAGTGGTGTGGAATAAAATCTAGTCCAATATTACTTAGTTTGGATATATTGAGCCTAATTTGTCAGGGTGCTACTAATATATGAGTAATCTGTCAGAATGTTTTATGGCTTAGCAAGGCCTTCAAAAGCTTGATGTAGTTTTTAATCATGAAAAGCAGGAAAAAATTGTGTGTACATATTTTAATATTTTTTTTTCTATCAACATTGTAAATCATTATAATTGATCTTTCACGAATGTTCATGGACACATTATGTTGAGTCTTAAAGCCCATGTACAAAATATTTTTGAGATAACACACACATGAAATTAGCGACCTGATACAAAAGATTTTCTAACAACATCGTTATTACTGCCGCATCCAAAACACAGTTATTTACCACACACATCACACTAGCCCTACGTTTATCCTACAAATTTGGAGCTAGTTGGTGAATGGAGTAAATGGATGTTGTGCAGATATGATGATGTTTTTACTTGTTTACATTTAATGGTGACTTAACAACTTACTTACCTGCATCGTAAGATGTCGTTAAAGGAAAATTATTGAAGAAATTCCTGCTGTGGCAACAGCAAATCATGTTTTTTAAGATTAAAAAATATATATTCTTTTTTTTTACTTCTTGTATGCAATCTTGCACTTGATTGTATAGAACTAGATTTAGTTCTAGATCTATATGGATTGGAAGCAATGGGTTGTGGGGAAATTGTCATACACGTGTAATGTACAATATAACTTAAAGTAATTTTTGAGGTCTATAGGTAGTTAAAAATCTAGAAATCTTCTTTAAATTCCTTTAGGGTAGAGAAACTCTTTCTGTGCAAATAGTCATAAGACTCTGAAGTCTGGTATGAAGCCCCCACAACTTGCAGGCCTAAATTTATATATAGATGTAATACATGAGAAGAAAATGTGGCATTTTTAACTTGCACCTGTCTCACATTTAAATTTACTGTTGTTTTGCTTTTTCCTCACTTTTAAAGATCCTAGAGTAGATAGTCAGTTAGAGATTCATTTTTCAGACACCAATGCTCAGATATATCATCTGATGTTGAAGGCCTAAGGCACCAATTTATTATGAAATGAATTCCTCAATTTTTCATTACCTTGTATAAATTAGGATTTAGATGATGATGGCAAATATCTCATTTAAATCAGTTTTATTATGCTTTGCTTAAATTAATATCTCCCACCAATGGCTTGGCCTAGGTCACCCTAATGAAAATTATGTTTAGATTTGACTTCACTTTATGACCACAATTCCTTTCTGATTAGTTGACAGCAAAAAGTCTCTCTGGACAATATTTGACCAGTAGAAATTAATCTATGAAGTTCTTAAGTAGAACTACAATGATTTTTATTTTTTTTCAAGTTTAAAATGTTCATACAGTATATTAATGATCTTGGAATTATTCATACATGTCTGCTTATGTTTTAAGCAAAACAAAAACAAAAACTGCATCCCAAAACTCTTGTGCAATTCATCATGGTGAAATTTCATGGGAATTATCATAAAACTTAGTTTATCCCTAAATAATGTTAGCCTTTTTACTCATTGACAAGAACTACATTTAGATGTGAAAGAAGTTTCTTTCCAACAGGAATTTTATCTCGTAGAAAAACATCTTTTAAGAAGGCAATTGATGCTATATAGGCTCATAATAGCAGTTGAGAGATATTGATAAATTCAGCAATGTACTCTACATCCAGATTTTGCATCTGCTTGTTGTGTATTTGTGTTTCAACAGTAAACTTAACACTAGGAAGTAAAACAAAAAAACACTTGTATTTGAATGTCCACAAAAGTCACACAAACACAATTTTATCATAAATTTTAGAAAAGATGGAGTTTATACAAAATGATTGCATCTCAATGGTTCTTTTTATTTATCTAATTTCTTTAAATGTTTTTGATTTCAGCAATATTTTTTTTGATAATGCATGCTCATTCTTTATGCAGTCTTGAATTTCTCAAAAAAATATTATGAAGTTTCATTCAATTTTTTCTTCTCTTTTGTTCTTTGGTTTTGTTTATGTCAATGCAAACAGCATGCTCATTTACATGTATTTCAGATATGTTAGTAAATTTCAGCCATGATGACATACAAAGTTAAACAAATTTTCTTCACATTATTTGTATTGTTTAATAAATTATCATTATAGATGAGCCTATAGGAGGAACCCATTGGGTTTGCAAATGTCATTCATTTCTTTTTGCTGCTGTGAAAATGTCGGTAAATTTGACTTGTGATCTAATCCTCTCTATCAGTAGTGGGTTTCATTCTTGTAATGTAAAAAGAAAAAAAAAAGTACCCACTTTTACCCCATTTTGTAACTTACCAAAGGCTCTAAAAAGAAAATTATAACTTATATACTGCCCTTTCTCCTCCATAAGAAAAAAAAGAAAAAAAGGTTATTAATGGCCTTATTTTTTGTTTGGGGATAGGCTGACCTTGGCTCAAATATGTTATTGAGGAAGAACAGTAATGTTTCATTGGCACATTTAAAACAAAAAAATCAGCATGAAGTTGACTTTGCAACAAAGTAAAAAGTAATTAAAAAACACATCATTTTTCACTGAATGGAACAAATTGAATAATGTCTATTTATACCCTTATTTACAAATGTTGGAGGCAGTTTGCTCGCAATATAAAAAAAAAACATGACACTCAATGAATTTACATATACATGTATTTAGGAAAATTCAGATGATTTCTCACCAGCAAAATAGCAAAAACATACAAACAAACCAAAAAAAACCAAAAAAAAAAAACATCAGTCATAATTATAGAAATTCAAGTACCATGCCTATAAAGATTCAAGATTTGACAATACATATAATGTAGCTGAGAAGATTTTCTTTAGATTCGAATAAAGAAAAAAAAAAAGGCTAGGTCGAGGTTTAGTTATACCATCTTATATCAAAATTCCATTACATGATCGTACTGATACATGCATGGAAGATTAAACTTAATCTACATCTAGGTTAGTCTATTCATCATTTACCACTTCCAAATTTCTACATTCTGTGGTGTTTGCAGATGTCTGCAAACTGGGAAACTTTTTTTAAACTACACTTGACAAAATCAGAATTTCAAATCTAAGTATAGGCTACTTTTATTTGAAATCACTTCTGTAGACCTAAGATTACAGCAGCTGAACAGATAGTATTGTTGATAGATTTTTTTTTTCCTTTTCTATCCTTTTTTTTAAATTTAACCATTCTCCCACATTACTCATTTTTCCTTTAATTGCTGTTGACTGTAAGAAAAAGACATCAGGCTTATTCAACCCTTCTCTAGATCTATTGCAAATTATAGAAAGAAAGAAATTGAAAAGAGTGCATAACTTGATAAGTCTATTTTTTGCAGTCTGTCCCAAAGCCACCATCTTGAAAGAGAAAAACAGTAACTTGGTTACCAAAACAGTAGAAAAGTGGCCGTCACCTAAGTCCATTAAACGATCGTAAAATGTTAGGGTAGGCCTGAATCTATTGTTAAAGTGATCGTTAGCTCTCTTCAAAAAGTCCCCCTAAAGATAAACTTAACGACATGTCTTTAGTGGAAATTTGTCTTTGTACTCAGTTAACTGAAAACCTAACGATATCGTGAAATTATTTTTTATACAACCATAATTCTGTTAAAAAATGTTTTGAACTAACAAAACAACCAAGATTGTTTAGAGTATCAACCCTGTATGTTCAATAATATTTATTTTGATTGTGTTCTTTTCTCTTTCTTTAATGGAACCGTATATTTAAAGCATTCTCCCATTCTGATATTTTTTTTTTTTTGAATCACTTCCCAGGGCTAAATAATGCACATATCTTTGTGCAGCGATGTTAATTTAAAAGAAAGCGTATTATGCCTGGCATATGTAATATATTGTTATCTGTGAAGATATTTTTCTTTTAATGTGATGATTTTGATTTCCATTTTAAGGTGATATAAAAATTGAATATAATTGCAGTATGTTTGACTATGTCTCTATTTGAGACTTACTACATTCTTTTAGAAAATGAAAGAAACAGTGGAATCTCATAAACTTTGTCGTTGAAATCATGAAGGGCAAATATTGTTTATTCAAAGTTGCTATCTTAAGGAATGTCAGTATCTCAAATTTTTTTTTCATAACCATTTTTCAGTCATCCAACATCTCTGGTACGAAACAACCGTTTTCGTCGTGACGCAAGGGCACCGGAGGAGGAAGAGGAGATGTGGTTCAATCAAGATGATGACGAGAGTGACACAGGCATGCAAGTATCTGAGATCAAGTACAAGCTGGACTCTGATCTGGACCATTTACATAAGCTGTGGGAGACAAAAAAGGGTAGGGTAAAGTTTTAATATTTCATTATTTATCGCCATTCTTTTTCTCCACTTCTGTGCTAATAGGTTAAGAAAACATTGAATGCTAGGAATTGCTTTAAGTTTTTTTAAGTTTTATATTGCACTTTCTGTTTAGTTGTAGCATTGATTTCTATTCTTTATAACATCTATTGACTATTTTCATAGTTATCTTCATTTGTCCCTCAGCTTTACAAATCATAATATTGTGAAATTTTTAACGCTAAGATTCTTGTAAATAGGCTGCTGACCTGCCATTTATTCTGGAAAAAAAAAAAAAAAAAGACATATCCACTTGGACTATATTGATGAATACCCTGCATGAAAGGATAAAAGTGAGGGATAAAATTGCCACATCACAATTGGCATTGTAGTTAAAATTACCCAAGATCTTGAGTTAAGAGTACACCTTTTCATATGAAAATAAACCTTTTGAAGTCGAGTTGCACCCCCCCACACACACATCATGAGCCAAGAAGGCAGCCCTGTTCTTTGTTGATTCATCACATGCGGCATATGGGATATGTCACAGTCATTGAAATATAAAGTCTTTTGAAAGTATTAAGACAGGCCCAGATCGGTTCTTTTCTGCATCTAGAATAGACAATTTTTCTAAGTAGTTTATTTAAGCCTATTGAGATTTCTAAAAAAATTAGATCTTGGTCTTGTGTCAGAATCATAAGTTCAGTAAATAAGAGCTATTCAGATCTACAGACAGAGCTGTACTGATGAATGGATATGCATCCTGTCATGTGATATATGTCACTTAGTGGTTTAAGGCAAAATAGAGTTAATCATTCATATTTTTTAGGGCAGAATCATTCAGATTAAATCTTTGTAGAGAATGATTGGTCTGAGACTGTTAAGTTTGTCCTAAGCTCTGAAATTAATGTTATTGTATGGAAGATTACTAAACTTTTCATTGATAAACTGTGAACTCTGCATTAAAGGTCTTTGTTGATAATAATATTTTTTCACCTTTGTATCTCCCAAATGTGAAAGCAGCCAAAGAGAATCAGTCAGATGTTGAGGATGGCCCACCAAGGCTTCTCATTGGTACAAAGTCACCCATCAGTATCAGTATCAAGACAGGCAGCAACTCGTCTCTTTCCTCCTTGTTAAGTATGCCCGACTCGCCAGGATCTCCACATGGTTCGCCTCCTGCACCAGGATCTCCCGAGTCCCCGAAGTCCCCACCAACATCCCCACACTCCCCCTCTCGTTTATGTCCCACCCCTCAAACATCCCCTGTCACCAGCAGCAGCAGCCCCTTGACTAGCAAAACATCGGGGGTAGTGACGTCAACTAGCCCACAGGATTCTGTCCCTGGAGTTACAAGCAGTACAACTAATTCGAGCAGTAGTCCGCCCTCCGCTTCCGTTGTTGCCTCCACCGCAAGCATTAGCCCTACTTCAAGTTCCTCTCCCTCTTCTGTTACCACTATCACTACCAGCAATGCCACTGAAAGCTTGCCTTCTAGCAATGCGGTCACAACTCTAACTGTAAGTGTCTCTCCATTCACATTAGTTTTTCTTAAACCATACTTCTCAGACTACTTTTTTTACAATCAAAATTATTGGCTGGCTCTATGGTACTTTAAAAGTCTCTGTAGAGACGTTAAATTTAGCTACATAGGCATATAAAGGTAATCTTGAAAAAAAAATTCTTTCTATTATACAAATCAATTTTACATTTTAATACTTACTAAAGGCATTGCATTGTGAAACATTGCTGTCAAATTATCTCTTTTACTATCTCTCTATCTCTCTGTCTATCTGTCTCTCTGTCTCTGTCTCTCTCTCTCTCTCTCTCTCTCTCTCTCTCTCTCTCTCTCTCTCTCTCTCTCTCTCTCTCTCGTCAGTATAAGTTAATCATTTATTCTATTTGATACAGCCGGGTCTCAAAGGTTTGGTTGACTATCCTGATGAGGATTCAGAGGAGGAAGAAGAAGAAGATGAAGAGGATGTGATAGCGCCATCACCAAAGAGACCAAGAGTGGGAACGTAACGTAAATGGACTGGAAGAATTTTGATTTTCTTCCACTTTCATCACAAGTCATCCCCATATCCCTATTAGAGCAACTTCTTTTCTGTTTGTTTTTGTTGGAAAAAAATATTTTGCTGATTGAGGTTAAACATATTTTGAATTTTTTGTAAGTCTGTATTGTGTGATTCTCATGTAAGTGAATGAATGTCTGAATATTTTGGAATTTTAGAGTTCTTAAGCAAATTTCGTTTTTGTATAGATTTTAAAATTCTATATGATGTGAACTTGGTACTGAAACTGATAAAAATGTTTTGGTTGAAAAATTTCTTTTCATCAGGGATTAAACTAAGGAAATATCGTTTATGGATTAGCCATAAGGACAAATGTTGGCAAAAAAAAAAAAAAAAAATTTAAGATTTGGAAATTTTTATTAGAAGTTCCTCCTCTCTATAAATTGTTATCTGTTTCATTTAAAAGAAAGCTTAAATTATGAATCACATTTCTTGTTTATTGTATAAACAGTATGTACTAAGAACCTATTTGCCTGTTCAAATCAAAATATACAGAAAAATTAGTAAATCAATTTTTTTGCAAAGGGCATCCAGTTTCCATTAAATTATACCACCATATAAAAATACTGTACAGAGTACCTACAAAATTTTAATGTGATGAAAAGTGCTGCACTTATTTATTTCAGCTTTTTTGTCATGCAATTGCAGTTTTATTGTGTCATCTCTCTTCTCTTAATGCATAAAAAAAACCAAGAAATAAAATGATTTTGTAAATATGTGATTAAAGAATAAATCAGGGAGCAGTGTATTATATCCACTGCTAAAATAAAAGCCGAGAGCTCTTTTTTTTATATATATATATCACTGATCACTCTTTATCAATTGAAAGAGTAGCTGGTTCAGTGGTTTATAGATCTCTTCATTATTTTTTTTTAGACTCGTGAATTCTTAACACCCCTCCCTCCCTCTCTCTCTATCTATTTATGTTAATTTTTGTATTAAATTGCTCTTCATTGTACTCTTTCTAGTTAAGAAAATTGAGGGGAAAGGCTGGTATGAATTTTAACATCCATCTTCATTTGTTGTTTTCTGCATTCCAAATTGTTATGGTATTTAGTCTACCAGTCTATTTTTCTCTCTTTTATTTGTTTTAATTATATAGCGCAATAGGCAGAGGTTGCTGTGAAGACCTCAATGAATATACATCAAATCTCACGTAGTGCAGGTCCTTTGGAATTTTGAAGTCTTTCTTAAATCATTATGTACCAAGAATTTTACAATATTTTACTTTGCCTCATCTCCAAGCAACTAAATAATCTTACATATAGGTTACATTAGTGCATGAAAAAAATTGTTTAAAAACGTGATCAATTCTTAAGTTTTCATATATTTTTTTTTTATGCTTTTGTGTGCCAGTACATAGACTATTTTCAAATTCTAAGCATTTCCTGTCATCTTAGAATAAATGTATGAGATCAAGAGCAAGTATACATGAATATTACCAAAAATGTGGGGAACTTTGAAAGCCTATGATCTTAAAAAGTTTTTGTTGCCTTTTTTTCTTTAAATTCAATTTTATAAAAGTGAATGCATTATATTTTGATTCCTTTAGGACATTTAATTAATATCATTTATAAATTGAAATTTTCCAGACAAAAGTATGCAATGCTTCATGTACTCTGTTACAAAGACCTTATGCAGTTAAGAACGTATTTAAAGACCTCAATCTGCAATCTGTGAAGATCTATTAATAAATTTTTGTAATTCACAGATCTCATGTTAAAATAACTTTTTTTTTTAAGACTGTGAGACAAATCACTCTTGAATTTCAAGAATGATTTTTGTTTTCAACAGTTGCCAGGCTTTTGAGCATTGAGGTCAATGAAGGAAGTTAGGTTTGAAATAAGGTTCACATGCCTTGATTTTGTCTTCATTTGAGGCTTGCATTTTTTTTTTGCAACAAAATCTGGATTTTTTTTCATTTTTCTTCTATAGCTTTTGTCATTTGGTCGGGCTATTAACAAATTTTTAATTAATTTTTTTTTCTGCAAAGGGCTTTCAGGTGCTCACAACTTTAGTTTTACCTTGACCCCAGCGTTAAAGTGAAAAGGCATCAAAGCAAAACTGCAATCCATAGAGATTCAACCACTTGTTTTTGTGACAGTGTGCTTTCAGGAAATAAACTAAAAGAAAATCACCAAATAAAGGGGTGAACAAGTCCAAAACAGGTTTATAAAGTTTGATTACATTAACTAATTTTTGCAATTCATTTTTAAAAATAAAAAAGATCAACAAATGATTCACGCTGATCAATGAAACTGCTTAGATAAAGAAGTGATTTAAAAGAAATCAGGGAAATATAATCATCTGTTATAATTATTTTGGTAATGTCTCTAGCATTTGTTTTTACACGACCTAGCCCTTGGCTCTCCGGCTCTGATATATACTTGCAGTTGTGATGTTTCCAACCTTTGGTATAACTAAATTTGCTGTCTATGTCATACACAACAGCATTTATAAAAAAACCTATGGCACCATATTTGTCAGTGAAGATAAAGATGTGCTTGAAGTCTATAAATCTTTTAAAATTGTCATGAAAAAGCTGCCAACCATCGAGTCAGGTTGACACTGCTTTGAATTGTTTTCTCCATTGTAGTAAAGGTCTAAAATGAAATGCCACACTGAGTGAAATCGTTGAACATTTGGAGTTTTTTGGCACTTTTTCCTAACAGATTTTGTTTTTAAAAAGTGGCGAAGAAACACCTGAAAGATCAGATATTTTCATTCTTTATCACTAGCACTGCATTGTGGTCAAAATTCTAAGACAATAAGCATCGATCACAGAAACTATATTCAACCCTATCAATGTAATAAGATGATTTTAAATCTGAAGTATTTCAAATAAGTTTTAGGCTATGAGTGCAGATTATATCTCGCTTCATTTGATATGTTTTTGTCTGTTAGGCCTTTGGTGAAACTGCGAGGTTTTCAAAAAAACCCATGCAGTGCTCTCCAATTGAAATGAAATTTGATTTATTGATCTCCTAGCTGATCCTTGATTTTTAGCCCAACTTTTTTTTAATCTTTTTTAGTTTTTCAAATGGAAAAATTGATCTTTGGATATATTCGGTGTTGATTTTTCTCCAATGACATCATCTTATTGTTGAATGGTCAAAATTATAGACAAATGCAAACAGCATGTTGTAGATTTGATATAGAGAGGCTTTTATTTACAATATCTGTTCTTTCAAGTACTTTATTATTAGTTTTTTCAAAGTTTTAATATAGGATCTTTTTTCCCGCTGTGAATCTTTAAAGTTTGTTCCAAATTAGTGATAGATATAACTAGATGCAGAATTCTTTGAAACTAGAGAGAAAAACAGTTTGCTGTTTTTTCATTTTATCTTTCTATGTAATCCCAACCTTTGGTTTTAAACTCTTCTTTACTCTTGTAGTATATTGAGATCTTTACTTTGATCATGTAAAGTTCGAGTTCTGTCATATGATTGTAAGTGGAAGCAGATGATACACCCTTTGCAATCTGCTCAAACGACATATTAAATTATTATTATTAGTGTTCCTTTGACTAAGTCAGTCACATGACACAGTGGAATCTTGTGGAATGGGTTTTGTTTTGTAAATTTTTTGTGAAAAATTTCATTCTCTCTTCTTAGTTGTGGGTCTGTAATTGTCAGGGAACTCAAAGTATACAAAAAAAAAAAAAAAGATTCATCTTACATCTCCTAGTTGGGATGAAACTTGAAAGACGTAGGCTGTAGATTTATATGAACATACACTGTGCAAAACTGTGTTGAAATTTTTTTTATTTTTTAATAATTTTTTGTATAATCTTATGTTCTTTATTGTGTAATTTGCACAAAATTTTTGGTATTGGAAGAAAAGTTGAATTAGTCAAGATATGTGCATTATTCATTATAAAATAGTTTGATGTTAATTAATCAAGTCAAGCATTCTTTAAAATGTTTAATTATTTCTTGATGTGATGTTATCTCAAGGTATGCCAACAAATCATTGAAACCCAGGCCTTGTAGATTTTTTTTTTAAGCGCATATTTTCATTTTCACTGATTGGTAAGAGTGATACTGGTTGTACACACTAGTTTTTAAAAATTAGACATCTGAAAAGAATATTTTAAATAGTATTGGTTTAAAAAGGAAAATCAAAAGTTATTCTTTTTTTTTTTCTTAAAATTGATTGTTGCTCTGAGAAAGCTGCTATTAGTCACAGCTTGCTTCTGATTTTCTTACTTGTAGTTGCAAAATGATAGCTGGGTCTCACTATTCACTGAAGCTATAGCCTACTGCCATGATAATTCCCCCCCCCCCCACAAAAAAAAAAAAAAAAAAAAAAACCAAACTTGAAAAGGGCGTGTAACCACTTTTTTTTTTCTTTCTGCTCTTTTTGATCCTTTTTTTCTTCTTGGTTATATTCCATTATAAACTCTTAAAACAACACTTTGATATCGTATTTCTTTTGAGCACAAGTTCAGAGGGGTGTAAGGACTGAAGAATATTTTTAACTATTTTAATTGAATGATTTTAGGCCATTATTGAAGGAAAAAAAATCCTCATTGTGTGTTTCAGAGAGTGAGAAATTTTGTGCAGTGATATGACAAAACAGATGTTGACAATCTGTAAGTGTGAGGTTCACTCTGAATATATCAGAAGGTTTCAGGTGTAACTGATATGCATCTTTTACTTTTATGTACAAATACTGCAAATGAACAATACTGGAAAATGCATAATTGTCTATAACAATACAAAGAGGACGCAAAATTTTTTTTTTTTTTTTTTTTTTTTTTTTCAGTTTCGATTGTGACATTTGTATGGTTGCTTGTGTTTGAAGTTGGTTAAATAACAATCGACCAACATCTGTACCAGATAGATTGGGTTTTATGTATGACTGATAGAAAGGGATATGTTGTGCTAAATTTATGTAAGTGTATGAAATAAATGCAAGCAAAAATTAATACTTTTCTTGTGTGGCATTTTAGTGATTACTGACTGATGCTGGTTGCTACAGTCTCATCATTAAATGAAAAATAAAGTTACATGCTGATGCTGTCATTGTCTTTACATTTGTTTAGTAAAGAAATAATGTCTGCTGCGTAAGGTGGCTTTTAATTTTATTTAATCACAATTTCAATGTTTGCAAAGATTGTGAAATACTGAAAGGAAGAAAAAAACATAAAAAGATCTGTTGTAATAAATTGTCTCTTTTAATACATGTTTTGGTCCCCTGTTTCTGTTTTTTAATCACTATTTATTTGAAAAATACTCAATCCCCACTCCTGAAATTTTTGTCTACCATATCTCTCCATCTATCTAATTCTATCATCATTTTGTAAGTCTGCGTGGTTGTACCTATGTACAATATTTTCTTGAGGTAGTTTATTTAGGGATGATTTAGTTGGTACCAAACACGATTGTACTTCTGTAAAGTATTTTCTTAGGGTAGTTTATTTATGGACGATTTAGCTGGTACCAAACATGATCGTGCTTCAGCACAACAATCCTCTTGAAGTGGTTTATTTAGGGAAGATTAAACTGGTACCAAACATGATTGTACTTCAGTATAGTATTTTTAGGTCGTTTTCAGAGTCTAACAATTCTCAAAGGGATCATGAATATCGATTCTGAATAGTTATGACCATTTCACTTAATCCAACTATTCTTTTATTTATTTGAAATAAGAATCTGATCAAGTTTCAAAATCAACTTTGCAGCTGTGGCTTAAAATAAAGTTTCGAGTCATATTTTCATTTATTATCAATGTATTCTGTAAGTAAAGCTGTAAATATCGAAAATTTTAACATTTTGCTATAGAATTAGCTAGTATAAATAAGTAGATTTTTAGAGTACTTCAATTGTCTCAATTTTTAAAGAAGTGAATGAATTATGTGCTAAAAGTGTAAATTTTATGACCATTTCAAATTTTGTATCTTATTGATGAATTACTTAAATTTTTAATGGAAAATTGTTTGGCGAACATTTACTAAAGTGTCAAGAAACTATAGATTTATGAGATATTGAAAATTTGCAGTTGGTCATGTTATGAAAACTAAAATGAAGTAAACGTTTGTAAACCCTTGTTTTGAAATGATAGAGGCAACTGAAACTTGAAACTGAAAACCTCAATCTTAACTCTTCCTGCATAATTAAGATAATGTATCAAAAAAAATAAGGCAATTATGTTGGGGGCTGAGAAAAACAGTTTAATGATTTAATTACTGGAAGTCATTAAGTTTATCTTACAGCATTACATAGACTAGAGACTCATGGCAACATTGTCCAACATTTTCACTTGATATAAGCTCGATTTACAATTGGTGATAAGTCACTATTTCCGCGCATAATGTGAATATGTTCCTCATTGATGGATGCAAGTTACCATAAGCTTCAGTGTAAGATCTCAGTAGATAAACTAAAAATCTTTAACTAAGGAAGAGTCATAATTACTAGAAATAATGTGCTAACATAATAAACAGCATGTATACATACACGCACCAAAATTTTATGATCGCTCATTAAACTAAATAAATGATAATGTTAATTTTCATTCCGCACAACAACTAGTACTACTGCTGCTGCTGCTGTTGCTCCGACGACGACGACGACGACTGCCATTACTACTACTACTACTACTACTACTACTGCCGCTGCTACTGCTGCTATGTGCTGCCACCACTACCACCACCATGCTCAAACTCTGCTTCTTTTCCTCAGCTATTTTTTACATCCTCCTTGTGTTTGTGCTGCTTCCTCAGTTCCTCTCGCCCATAGGCAACATTATCTTCCTTTTCGTCTTTGTTTTTCCTTCTCTGCACTCCCCTTTTACTCTTCTCTTCCTTTTCCTTATCCTCATCATCCTCCTCCTCCTTCTTCTCCTCTCTTCCGCTCTTCTTCTCTTCCTCCTCCTGTTTTCCTTTTCTCCTTTTCATTTTCATTTTCCTTCTCCTCCTTTTTGTTCTTATTGTTTTTGTTATTGTCATTGTTCTCCTCCTCCTCCTCCTCCTCTTTCTTCTTCTTTTAGTCTTTCCTCTGTCTTCTTAATTCTTGTTATACTTCTGATACGGCTTCTTCATTTTCTTTCCCTATCTCAATTACATGAAACCAGATTTACACAATTTGTGTACCGAATCCAAGAAATTCTGATAGATTATCTTGAAAGTTTATAGTGAGGTGAAAGAATGTAGCTTTACAATGTCTCTAATTGATCCTCTATCTTGTTATCAATCGACGATCTAATTCTAACCCTTTAATGTGATGTCGGAATTGCGTTAAACTTAAAAATTTACCCTACAGTCCGAACAGGTTAGAAAAGGGAGAGAAATCCAGTAAAAAGCTACTTTTGAATACATTAAATTTCAATTTTTATTGACCTTTTAAAGCAATTCTGTAACAAGAAACATTTACTGTAGCTTAACTCAGAGATTTGTACAGGTGATATAAACCCTCATACCTGACAAACAAAACCTTATGAGTCTTAAAAAATCGATGAGCCTTATAACGTTAATACATGATCTATGTTACTTGATCTCCTACTATTATACCTTTAAAATTTCATTTATTTTGAACCATTAGCCATTTCACAGAGACTTAACTGAGCAAAATATCTTTCTTCGCACCTCACCGGCATCACTCATGTATCCGTACCTCATTTCTACACCTATCTGCAGGATCTTCCGCACTTCTTATACCTTTTCTAAGACACATGCAAACCATTCTGCACTTTCGATTGCATGTTCAAATTCAAATCTAATTTCGGAAGATTATTATTATGCACTATTTCCTTTCTAGGTCACCTCAGGAATTTCAACACTTTTCCCCACCGGGACTTTTCGATTCGATTCGACAATATTCTCAACGGTTTTTTTTTGTTTGCGTCTGTGCGTGTTACGGTACAAAGCATTTTGTAAATTGGGATAAAAGTTAGCATGCTAATGTGAATATCTGATTTAGCCCATAAAACATGGCATGTGTGGACTTTTTTCTTTTAAGCACAATCCACGAGGAGGAAGCAATGTCTGTGTTTCTTTATAAAAAAAAAAAAACACCAACACCATATCGAAGTAGCAAACTAATAAAAATATACTTAAAGATTTAAAAAAAGTATAGCATAGTCTATTGGCTGTAACTTTAAAACCTAGATATTAAAATTAATTTTAAAAGTGAATGACCTGATTTGCATACATTAAGATATCTTTATTGAGCAAGGCTCTGCCTTGCTGGGATTAAAACTTTAAGGCAGAAGTTCTTTGCATGAAAATGATAGCTATAGCTTATCTTCGCCCAACGACGAGATGCCCATAAGCCGTGCATTTTTGCTATGTCGCTAAAAAATGAAGTAAAAAAAAAAAAAACATTTAAGGCATTTAATGACACACATGTATGTCTGAAATGGATATATCTGTGACAACTCCAGAATTGGACTTAAAATTCTGGCAACGATATTGCACCAGTTTTTCTTTGCTGTTGAGCACACCCTGTATTCTTCCTATAAAATGTAATAACATCCACAGGGAAATTATGATTTTTTTTTTGGTACAGATAAATCATAAATCAAGGAATAGGAAAACCCATTCGCGTAGGCCTATATTCTCATATTTTCAGCACCGGAAATTTAGACTACCGTACATATTCTCGTTCTGATGCGAACGATGCAAAATTATAAATTTAGATATTGCACAGGTTTCTCAAGACTGATCCGATTCGAAGTTTTCTCTTATCACAGAATGACGAATATTTTAAATGTCACAGCATCAGATGCGGTCAAATCTGCAACCATAATAGCAGTGGTTCTTAACCTTGTTGGTGGTACCGAATTCCACCAGTTTCATATGCGGATTCAAAGAACCCATCTTAAGTGAAAAATAAAAATATGCTTTTTTCAAATTCAAGACATAGATAAATGTTTTTTTTTACTGGCTCTGCCGAACCCATGAAATCGACCCACCGAACTCCAAGGGTTCGATCGAACCCAGGTTACGAACCACTGCATCATAGGGAAAAAGTGAAGGTCAACTTAGTACTTCAGATAAGCTCTACAACAATAATTAAGTTTTAAAGAAAGCATTAAATTATCTACTTGATGCGCTGCAATGAGCTAGATAGTCCCAATTATGAGTGAGATGGAAGTAGATGCGGAGAGGGGTAAACAGATAAAGACCAACCAAAAGGGACAGAAATACATAACAAATAAACAGAGGCGATATTTTTTTTTCATTCTCTATGCCTCCTTTTTCTTTTTCTTACCCTCCTTCTTCTTCTTCTCCTCTTCCTTCTCTTCCTCCTCCTCCTCCTCCTCCTCCTCCTCCTCCTCCTCCTCCTTCTTCTTCTTCTTCTTCTTCTTCTTCTTCTTCTTCTTCTTCTTCTTCTTCTTCTTCTTCTTCCTCCTCCTCCTTCTTCTTCTTCTTCTTCTTCTTCTTCTTCTTCTTCTTCTTCTTCTTCTTCTTCTTCTTCTTCTTCTTCTTCTTCTTCTTCTTCTTCTTCTTCTTCTTTATATCTTCAACATTCTCCAAATTTTAAAATTTTTATGTTTATTTTGTTTAGAATCTGGGGAATTTTCTAAATATTATTTAACGCTTCTCTTAAAACAATAATAATAAAAAAAAAAATCAGTCATTGAAAAGCATAGTTATGTGCTGTTTTTTTTTTCGTTTTTTTTTTCACTTCCGGTCTAACAACTACTATGTTCATAATTTAGATAAAAAACGGGAAAGTCCACGAATATAATAGGCCTGAGTAACCTTCCTCCGCCTTCCAAACCACACACGCATAAACCATAGCCACACTGCGAAATATTTAGTTCAGAATTTTAATAGCAGATGTTTGCGGCTGACCTATTCCATTGGACAAATATCATGGGCAAAAGATCCGGGATTGAAAAATCTTAGGTACAAAAGCGGTCTAAGCTTAGCAGCATAACTCTATTTATAGTATCTCTGTCATTCATAATAGCTTAAAAAAGGTAGCCTCTCTGGTTATGCCCGCTTGAGTAATTTTGTAAAGACCTTGAAACATAAAAAGGCCATTCCTTTATTGCAAATCAGACGTGCACAACCCCTGTGTTTATTTACGGTCGTTGCCCATGTGACCTTTCCAAATCTGGGTCGGAAAAGTTTCAGATTACACATCACGATTTAAGTAAAGGGTGAATAACAACAACAACAACAACAACAACAACAACAACAACAACAACAATAATAATAATAATAATAATAATAATAATAATAATAATAATAATAATAAGAAGAAGAAGAAGAAGAAGAAGAAGAAGAAGAAGAAGAAGAAAAAGAAGAGGGGGGTGAGGAGGAGAAAGAGGATGAGAGAAAGCGAAGAAGAAGGAGGAGGAGGAAGAGGTGGAGCAGAAGAAGGAGGTGGAGTAGTTGAAAAGGAGGATAATTACGAGGGGAAGTTTACAAATAACAGGAAAATACATAATTCCAAAAAAAAAAAAAAAAAAAAAAAGGAAAAAAAAAAATGGAAAAATCTGTTTGTCACATCGAAAATAACAAGCTGATTCAACTACAGCCTTGATCTTTACGCAAACAAAGAACGCTCTAAACACTTTTGATGACGATTGCTCCTCAAGTCTAATACGGTCTATTTTCTCTCGCGTAATCTCCCTCTCTCCTCTTCTCTCCTTCTCTCTCTATTATGATTCTCTTCCCCCCCCCCTTTTTTCCCCCTTCTCTCCCCCTATGTGTTTGTCTCGGAGACTTTGCAGGTTTACAATCATGATTTTATGTTTTTATCGTGTTGGCTGGGGTTGGGCGCTTTCACTGAGCTTGTCCATCTCATTTCTCATTATTATGTCTTCCTGAAGTAATGAAACATCGCGTTGATTTGCTGCAGGGGCTTATCTTGTCTTTTACTTTTTTGGAGAATATAATTGAAAAGGTTTGGCTCTCGCGTTTGTTCTATAAAACACTGAACGAAGGCCCATATTTTTTTCTCTTCTTTAAATCTCTTTTTAGGTGTGAAAAAATTGTCTCTTTACGTGTGGTTTAAAAGCCATTAAATTTTTTCTAAAAAAAAAAAAAAAAAAAAAAAAAAAGGTTTTCAAACACATATATTATCCGCTGTAAAATATTCTCATATATTTGTACTTTTTATTTAAGTTTTATTTATTTTTCGTCGCGTAATAATAATAATAATAATAATAATAATAATAATAATAATAATCATAATAATAATAATAATAATAATAATAATAATATAATTATTATTATTATTATTATTATTATTATTATTATTATTATTATTATTATTATTATTATATAACTATAATTATTATTATTATATTCTTATTCTTCTTCTTATTATCATCATCATCATCATCATCATCATCATTATTATTATTATTATTATTATTATTATTATTATTATTATTATTATTATTATTATTATTATTATTATATAACTATAATTATTATTATTATATTCTTATTCTTCTTCTTTTTATTATCATCATCATCATCATCATTATTATTATTATTATTATTATTATTATTATTATTATTATTACCATAAGATCTTTCCAAAGCATTTTCTCCCTTATCTACGAATAGTGACGTGGTAATCACGAACCGTGGCCTAATTGAATTGTTCACTAATGCGAAAACGTATTCTATATTAAGAAGCTTAATCACAAATAAACCTTATTCCATATGGGAACTTTTTGTTTTGTTTTGTAGCGGACAACTGGCAGATTGATTATTATATTTGGTTACAAAATTGTGTTATTTTTTTTTAATTCTCAATATTCAAAACATAAAATGTTATACCGAATCAGACTCAAATAATTGACTCCTCGTAGTGATGACTTTAATTCTATAATCAGAAATGAATTTTCACAACTGGTAGCAAACAACATGAGTAAAGCGGCTATTTATGCTGTTTGATGACGCGCAAGTGATTGTAGAGTCTAGCCG
>JAWDGP010006922.1:790000-792500 GCA_033675545.1 Elysia crispata
CATCTTCTTTCAAAATTAATGATAACTGGGGTTTCTGGAAACATGTAAGCATAATTGTAAGTTAGCATTGTTTTCAAGGAAAATAACACAAGGAGAAATGCCACTTTTTACCAATAAAATTTATTTAGGGAACTGACTCACGCCCACGCAGACGGTAACTGCCGGAACACTACAATTTACTGGAAGCCACCTGACCTTTAGCTGACCTTTGTTTTAAGCTCAAGAGCATTCACGGAAATTATACTTTAATTCGCAAGCTTGAGGGCTTGTCAAGTATTTATTTGAATCTTTTCCTCTTTCACCTTTTAACAAACGCGCTTAACGGAAATAAATAAGAGAGAGAGACACACACACAGAGACAGGCAGACAGACAGACAGACAGACCGAAAAACAGAGAGAGACAGAGAGGCAGAGACAGAGACAAAGACAGAGAGAGAGAGAGAGAGAGAGAGAGAGAGAGAGAGAGAGAGAGAGAGAGAGAGAGAGAGAGAGAGAGAGAGAGAGAGAGAGAGAGAGAGAGAGAGAGAGAGAGAGAGAGAGATCTAGCATTATGGAATCGAGAAAATGAAAGTGAACGACCAAGGAACATCAACAGTTTCTCAAGTTATCTTTATTTTTGATTTCTATTGATTGTGGAAGTGCACCTAGAAAGAACATATCCAAATATAATGGTGATGACACAAATCACTAAGGCGTTGACAATACCATATATATGACCAGCCAATAGTTGTGGATTAGCTGTTTATGATCAGGACCCTGGATAATTATTGTCTTAGTTATTACAACTTTAGTCAATAGGACAATCGAAAGAGATTTATAGGCTTGTCACCTCCTAAAAAATTCATGAAGGAGGCAAAATAATAATCTGCATCGATCAAAATGGAAGTATATCAATTTGAAGGATAAATGAAATGTGTTAAGTTTTTCTCATCTTTGAGGGCCCAAAAAAGCCACAGCGCGGAGGAAATATATCGCAAAACGAAATAACAGCTGTATTGATCAGCTTTAATTTTTTGTTAAGCTCCTCCGTTTCCAGTGTATCATTATTGACCTCTAGCTTAGGCTTTTCGGTGGTGAGTTTTATTTCATTTCCATTAACCATCGCTGTTGTAAAGAGCTTGACGGAAGTCCAATAGTCTCCTTGGCTGTGACCGTTGCCTCTGGTATTGTAAATAAACACGCCCCACGCCAGCAGTTTCGGCACTTAGATAGAGCAATAAAATTTACGATCTATTCTCTCTCCTCCCCCCCCCCCACACACACACACATACACACTCCACTGTGATGAAAGGTCTAAATTAGTGCTTAAACAGTTTTTCTTCTAAAAAGTAACACGATACTTTTTTCTTCGAATAGACCCACTTCAAACTAATCAGCTTTTAACGTATATTTCCATGGAAGAATTCTGTCCTGATGATAGGTACAACTCTTCACTTGCATCATGATGAAGTATATAGTTACCAGCAGGTGTGCAGAGAATGAGGCAAAAAAAAAAAAAATCGTTGGATGAAGATCTTTAGTTGACCTTGTTACAAACATTTTAGGCATATAAAAGATTTAGTCCATGAAAGAAGACATTCAAGTAAACCCTTAAATTATATTATCGTGTAATTAGGCAATTTCATTCGAGACAAATTAAAAAAAACCCAAAAAAAAACAAAAAAAAACAAAAAAAAAAAAAACCTCCGACATTATTTTCTTAAAATTTGAAATTCCCAAAAAATCTTTGGCAGCGTAAAATGTTACAAATTATTTTGACCTCAAATCAACCCAAATAAATATATAAGAACTTCAGACAGAGATCCGCTATTAAGGTTTAATTTTGTCATAAATAAAAGGGCCCGCTTCATAATTTCCTCATCCACTATACGTCTCTCGAAGCTGTTCTAATATCTATGTGAATTACTAGGACCCTCAAGACCCTTTGTTCTGCGACTGTTTAAACATCTTGACATTAACATTAATAACAAAAACAAAATATTGTACAATAAAAACGCAGATAATCACACTGTACTGTCCATCGGAGCACCGAAATGATGTAAAGACAATGTCGATATCCTCAAAACTAAATACTGGATATGGCTCCTCTTCTACAACTATCTTTCTCTACCCTCAAGAGTTAGATCTAGACGTATATTGTGAATCTTGTTGCCTCCCCCCTTCCCCCCCCCCCCTCAAAAAAAAAAAAAAAAAAAAAAAAAAAAAAAGTAAAAAGAAAAAAATCACTTTAAAAGATAAAATAATCGATGTCGATCCTTACAAAAACTTTGCAGGATATTGGCATAATGAATTTTGTTTCCGTTGAAAAGGAAGAAAAGATTTTGAAATCTCTTTGTTGAATTTGATTGAGAAATGCGGATGCAAAAGTGCTAACTGATAGATTATTTCTTTTCTTTCATCATGGTTGCTCAGTAACAAAATTAATATCATATCACGTCAGAGTTTACAAATCTCGTGTTTCAGGAAAGAAAAAAAAATAATAATTAAAAACAGAAGGAAA
>JAWDGP010006922.1:797500-810000 GCA_033675545.1 Elysia crispata
ATCCAGATTAAGAAAACCTGACCTACTGCCATCGAATGACATAGGCCACTACACGTAACCTGGGTCAAGAGAGATAATTATTAAATAGAATTATCAAATGGACCATAACCTTCTTTCCTGATTTGTGTTTTATGTAGTTTCATCTTAATATATATATATGCTTCTTTTGGGCTCCAAACAACTCTTGCCATTTTTATGGCCAATAATTAACTTTCGACAGCAAAGCAAAAATGAACACATTTATAAAAAAAAAAAAGCAATAGACAGATTAGCACATAATGTTACAAAACGAGAGAACAGCTTATGGTTAAAGTAAAATGTTTTTATTTACACCTTGCAACGCATTTATGACACTCACAAAATCGCACATATTTTTATACAAACTCAATAAAAATAATTTGAATACCATGCAATATAATCAGGGCAAATATTTTATAAAGTTATGTAACTCAAAATGGTCGTTGCCATCCTTCCATACTTTTGCAAAAGTATTCATAGTAAAATTTGTGAAATGTCACATAACATGAAAAGTCTTTCAGCTCCTTCCATACTTGTGCAACCTAATCCATATGCCTCTAAAGTAAAATTGTAGACATTTGGAATGTAATGGACATGCAATTTTATCTCTAATCAGCTTATCCTTGGTAGGTCAGTGGGCTAAATCTGACAGAATGATAATTACCATAACTCAACATACCATGCTCTATAGCCCTACAACTATCCAAGCCCCTGGAGGACATTTAATATACAGAATAGGTGCCGAGAAGATAGAGTTAGAAATGCGTACATTTTTAGTAATCGAATTCACAAAACATTGGTTGCAAGCCCCACTGGTCATTGAATCATATTTATCGAGAGGTCCGAGATACTATTAAAGCCGCAGTTAGCAGAGAAACGACAAGCGTATAGCCTCATTGTTCATCAACTCCATCGGACGCATAAAGTAGCTGCCACATAACTCAAACACTGATAATTAAGCAGACTTTAGGAGTAGTCGAACTGCATTTTATACCTTCATACTCTGATGTAGTTCAACTTTTGCGAAACTCAAGTAATAAAGACAAATACTAAAGAATTCTTGCACTGAAGCTCACATCCTAGTAAGTTCCTAAAGAAATCCTTAATCCGACCAATGGCAACAAACACTCATCCACGTTTAGAGCTATTTGGGTGTCAAGGATCACTCTTGAAATAGAGAGTTTGGTCTAGCTTTAGAAATGGAAATAGATTTATGGAATGAACACACTGTAAACTCCCATTGTAGTGACTGAAAAAATGAATTCGATAAGCAGTAGAAAAAAATAAACTACAAGAACATTTGAAAAATATTGTAATTACACCTCATGGCATGCTTCTAATAATGTGAAACATTTGAGCGTACTGGTCACGACCACAATTTTCCTTCTTTGCACTGGCACAGAATCAAATTTATATTTACACCATTGCTTCTTTCTTTTTATTGACAAGTAACTAAGTGAATGAACAAGTAACCTTTATATCATCATTTTGTCTTCAAAACATGATAATCAATAATTGTATTGCCAATTGTATTTTAAAAGAATTTTCTAAAAAGATTTATCTTGCTTGAAACTGCCTTCTCATATTTTGCTCATACAAACATTTGACTTTCAAAACAACTCTTTTTACATAATGCCATTTACTCAGTGCTAACACAAATTTAGCTAAATAAAAATGCCTTTGGATAAAAAAAAAGATAAAGCTCTAGTTAGAAAGATTTGATTTGTGCAAACCATCTTAATGCTATGATAAAGAACACAATAATTTCATGTACAAACATAATTATGGCAACAATAAACATGTAACAATTTTTGAATTTTGTTTACATGAATGAACACCACTCCATAAGTCCGTATTCAATATATTTTTTTAGAATGAGCTCTCTATTTACTATCATAAGTAAAATTTTGTCACTTCCCTCTCTACCTAATACTTCCATATGGTAAAAATGCCTAATGATTGGTTCATATTACCTATAATGATCTGCAACCAAAGAGCAACCTGAATAATTATAGTTAATACATTGTACATTTTAAGGCTATTTGTATTTTTAGAAAATATGATGCAAAATATGGCATTAGACAAAAATGTGTCTTGTCACAGATCAATTTGAAACAAATATCACTAACTGAGCAATTTAGAAAATACCGGTAAATATATTTGAAAAACTATCGCAATGTAAGTTATGTCTTTGGGTATAGACTGAACGATTCGTATCACCGTCAACAGACCTACATTTGCTGTCAGTATAAAATAATTGAAAACTCCCTCTCTGTGTTAAAGAAAGACAATATTTACTTTTAAACTGCGGCGGATTAGTACTGACCAGTGGAATCCCATGAACATGCGTAGACTAGCTATCAAATATCATCGGTATCTTGTAATCAACAGACAAGTTTGCATCTCTTGAGAAAAACTGGGAGTAATTTTAAAACCCTGGGACACTTCCCTATAACAGAATTGGGTATGACTGATCGCACCACAGAAGGGCTTCGTTTTATCCTATTAAGATTACAATGAAACCTTGTAATGATAGTGACATAATATAACGTGAAAAAAAGAAGAAGAAAAAGAAATCATTTCACTAAATGGCAGATACGGCACCTAAATAAAGATGATAGACATAAAATAGTGATTTAATACTGCCTGTAAGAAGTTTTGGGTCATAAAGTAATCGTTACCTAATTGATTTCAATGAAACCCTATATGAAAGAAAATGACGAGTAACTCATCGCAACGAGGACTCATCATCAAAATGTCAAAAAGTGTTTGATAGGATTTCTACTTCAAAGCGCCATCTGGAATAAGAGATGACAAATAAATTAAGTTTTAAAACATTGATGATAGTTTTCAACTTGGTATAAGTTTATCTCGCTTCGTATATTTCAACGTAGCATATGAGTAACTTTGTTCGCAAAATGATCCTTTCACTCCGTATTTTCGCAGCTTACGAAACACCTTTTCATAATCTACAATACGGAACCTGTCTTGCGACTGTATGGTCACGCTCCGACCTTTCACAGGAGCATCAAAAAACACTGCCACTTTGCTCTTGTCCCTATAAACTCTGCGTTTGGTGCATTTGGTGGAAGAATCCATGGATACGTGCACGTGAATTTTAAGTTTATCTGGTCGTTTCCAGCCCTCATCAGCCAAACGAATCGGTAAAACTTTGATCCGAGTCAATCTCATCTCCACATAGGTGACTTTTTCTGCAGCCTTGCGAACCATCCTGCTCCTTCTGAGCTTCCCAAACAAAGCTGAAAAAGTTAGTATATAAAACAATTGCCAGTTTCATCTTGAAATCTACATTAAGAAGGAAGTAATGAACACAAAAAGAGGAAACGCTAACGTAATTTGGTGAATTTCAAAACTCAAATTTTATAATAATAACTTTTTTTTTCATTAATTAAGACAGTATTGGTTAACTACAATTAAGGTTTCTTTGTCTCCACAATATCTTTTTTTATATACAAAGAAAAATAAAATCTAAAATAAAACACATCTAGTTAGTTATTCAAAAAGTCATGCTATATTATCAATTGTTGCATTTGATCTAAAGGTGGTCATCATTTTCAGCACTATTAGTATCACTGAAAGTATAAAAAGAAATAGAATCCATTGTAGATGCAGTGGTAACGGTTGCAATAGCAATAAATTCGACAACAACTACCCATGCAGCGTCTGTGGTTGTTAGGTGCATGCAACATGTTTTTCTAAGCAAATTAAAATGATCATATTTGCTTGTAGTTTTATGGTAAGCGTAAAGTTTAACTTACCATATTTACTGGTACACGCATAGTTGACCACGCCATCCACTGATTTCCATAAAGGCCGGTGGCATATAGCTTGTGTGCTTGTAACATCCTTGAAACCTGGGCGACTCTGAATCTGGTATGTGATAGTTAAAAAGATTATAACATGAAAATATTGCATAACTATTTGAATAGCCCTGTGGTTTTGTAATATATGATTGCTTATATTTTGATTGGGCCAGATTTCGCTTTGTTCGTTATTCATGTTATTGAAAGATCAATAATGAATATATCATTCTGATGCTTTTCAATTATTCTTCACTTGGTAAATGATACGAATTACCCTGACAGTAACTTAAAAAAATACTTCCTACTTGCGATTTCCATATGAATTATATACAATGAAACCTCATAACTCGAACAGCATGGGAATGAATTAAAACTTCGAATTAAGAGGGTTCGATTTACAAAAGAGTGCATAAATGAACCTATGACTCATTGAATGAGTATGTTCTATGCCTGCAACGAGCAACTCTCCCTTTCCCCTGTTCCACGTTGCTACTGTACCAGCCTGTGTACCACTATCACTGTTAATACATATACTGGCACTTCTTTCTCAGTGTGTCAACTCCCCCTAGTACCTTCTCCTTGGGCAGTGATTAGCATTTCTTGCAGCTTCAGAGACACATATGTAGTACTTTTTTAATGCCTTATGGGATGTTATCGACTGTAAAGTAAGAGAATTGAACAGAAAGACATCGAAATCTGAGTCAGATTCTAACAAAGCCAAAGAGAACAAGAATAACCTATCCTCTCGCAAAATTCAATTTAAGAGAAATTCGAATAATCAGACTTCGTTTTGTGAGGTTTCAACTGTACAAGAATATATATATATATATATATATATATATATATATATATATATATATATATGTCAATAACACCTACCTCGCCATTTTTGCATTCTGAAGTCTTCTCACTGTAGATGCCTTTATTACAACATTTAAAGCTTTTTTTCCCTCTCCGACCCCTGCCCTTGTTTCTGTAATAAAATGGGCCACAGCAGGAGTAACGGCTTCGGTATGGATGGACAACTCCATCACAGCATGTCTCCTCTTCGATGTCAAATAAGGAGTTGCCACCAGAACATTTACGTGTACAAGGACTAGAGATGTCGTGATAGGTGTACGCTTTGTAGTTTATAAAACAACATCTGTAAAAGTAAACAAATGGCACACATTTCATTAACGTTATATTCTAAGCCTGCGGGGCAATCAAAACTATCCATAACTTTTTAAAAAATCTGTATTTCTGAGATTCACATTATTTTCGTAACAACAGGTCATACTGTGAGGCACTTAGCATTGCGTGGTCATAATTTAATCCGTAAAAGTTCTAAAGCCACAAATCATTTTTATATGCCAACAGTTGTCCCTTGAATTCACCTCCTCCACCCTAAAATCAAAAGTGCAACTAATAAATATCCTTATCAAACACCTAAATCATTCATAAAAGAGTAGATACTTTTTTTTAATATATCATCCTTATATATTTTACAACTATCACTTTTCTTAAAAAGGTCTTGCTCTTTATTTCAACAATTGCGTAAACAGACTTCGCAACTATACCTAAAACATAAAATAATAATAATAATAATAATAATAATAATAATAATAATAATAATAATAATAATAATAATAATAATAATAATAACAACAACAACAACAACAATAATAATAATAATAATAATAATAATAATAATAATAATAATAATAATAATAATAATAATAATAATAATAATAATGATGATGATGATGATGATGATGATGATGATGCTGATGATGATGAGGATGGTGATGCTGATGATGATGATGATGATGATGATGATGATGATGATGATGATGATGATGATGATGATAATAATAATAATAATAATAATAATAATAATAATAATAATAAAAATATGAAGAAAAAAACAATGCAAACAAGTCTTGTGTGATCTTCATAAACAAGATAATTATTAAATCAACAAAATAAAAAATAATTCGATTGCACTTACAAAGCTTCGCGTGTCGGAATCTCAAAAAGCCTGCCATAGCAACATGATTGAGACTGGTTGTTGTAGGGCGTGATGCCGCAGCACTGGTTGTACCCAGAGGTCGCGAGATTATACCGTTCGTACTTTGTGCCGCCATCTTTACAGCAGAGTTGAGTCATTGGGTTATACTCTAAGTTGCCGCACACCTCCAAATGGGGAGCCACGACGACCACGTGACCCTCGTTACATTTCTCCTCCAAGGTGTTGAAAGTTTGGCCTTCACCTGTGACCTCATTAAAACAACAGTTATCATGCATGCTGTTTCGCTTAACTGGCTTGGCATTTTCACAGCATAGTTGGTCCTCTCCGTATCCGACACCGTTGCAGCAATTTTGATGTTTCGAGATCACACTGCTGAGGGAGCCTGGGCGAGTAGGAGGGCGGGAGTGGGAAATGAATGCTGGTACACAGGTTATTAGCAGAGACCTACTCATAAATAAAAACTTCTTTGTGAGGAAGCTCTAACTGCGAAGTCAACTTGACGAAGAGAATGAAGACGTCGAGTACATAAAATGGATAACCAAGAAAAGAAGAAGGGGAAAACGGCTGTATGTTCGAAGCTTAAGAAGTACAGAAATGAAAAGATAGAAAAAAAAAATAGAGGAGAAAAAAAAACAAAAACGGAGATGCAGACAGGTAAAGAAAGAGTGAGAACAGAAAGATAAAGACAAAGACATTTAAGACTGGAAAAGCAAAATTAAAGAGAGCGACACACGAACAAAGCGGCAGATAGTAAAGTACAAAGACAGAGTATAGGAAAATCATAAAAAAAAGAAAAAAGAAAAAAACTAAAATGAAAATACCGAGGTATCAATGATTACTAACCAAGGCAGCACTTCTCCGAAGTCTTGTTATAAGGCATGTAGCTGGCACAACACCCTTCATGTAATGGGTCAATGAGACTGGAGCCACACTCTATCTGACCCGGTCTTTTGTTAACAGCTAGACCATTGAGGCAGGCTTGACAAGACGGGTCAAAATAACCTGTATGAAACCATATACACTGTGATAGACCAAGCTACAATGTTATTGCTGATCCCTAATATTGTTAAATAATTAGATTCTTTGCTATAGTCATTCACTAAGGGTGGAATCAAAGAAGGTGTTTGAAATTTATTATTTATTTCTTATTTGATTAGCGACAGCTATCTTGGAGATGGAATAACGGGAACGGGCGAACTTTCCTTTAATTTGGTTGGGTTTCGATTAATCTTGTGTGGAAAATACCATACTTATTTTTCAGTGGCTCCTTAACACCCCTCCCCCCCCCCACCCAATTAAAAAAAAAACTTACCATCACCACAACATTCAAAAGCCGGTCCTTTAGGGATGGGATGCGATTTAAAACGAGAGTCCTGTGTAAAACAACACTTTTCCTTTGTCGGATCGATAACTTTGGACTCACAACATCCGAAATGTGGATTGCTCTGAAATTTGTCATGAGAATCTCTCTGTGGAACAGTGTGGTTGAGCACACCTGTGAAGAAAAGAACAGCTACTTATATGAAGAATACTAAATGGACTGCCAATCATCATCTACGTATTTTTTTTATTGGAAGTACAAAATGCATGAATAATAAAATGTAAGAAACTCACGAATCGAACCAGATAGAAAAGTTCAAAAGAAAGCATATTAGGACGGGGAGGGTAACGTTTCAATTTATTGCTGGTTCTAAACAATTGGAGGAATAAGAGGAAGAGGGTAAAGTGGGGGGGGGGGAGGGGGGGGGGGGGCTTTAATCACCTCCGATCCACGTGAGTTCCATAAGTAGGTGAATTTTACTCACATCAACTGAAGAAAAATGAAAGTTGGTAATTGTAGGCCTATATTTAAAAAAAAAAATACTTGGGGATAGGATAGCTTTAGATATTGAAACATCAACAACAACAACAAGAACAAAATGTTCGAAATAACCTGCATTCACAGAGTTACAGAGACAAATTTCCGCTTCCGGTTACAATGATAAAACTTATTAAAAAAAATATACGGTAGTTTCATCATGCGTTCGACTTTCACTCAGTGATGGATGAAACCTGAGATGATTCAGGACGATAATCATGACCCCAAAAATTGATCTCCCCACTGAATTAACAAAATGCCAGCAAGCCTTCCATTGTCTAGTCTACATGTTGCCAAAAATCCTCACCCTTCATCCTTCTGGTCCTTTCGACACATTGGCAAGACTTACCGTAGCAGCAGCTCTTCTCAGTGACTGTATAGGTAATGTCACGGCATATCATCTGGTCGATGGCAAGTTTGACTTTTTGACCAAACTTATTTGCACACCAATGGGAGCGCTTATCGAACTGTTCCCCTGCGCAGCAATCAGTGTGGTTATTGCGCTTCATGGCTTTCCCGCCACAGCACTTTTCGACGCGGGAGTCAGCAATGATGCCTGCACTGCAGCACTCAAGATATTCACGATCGCGATCTGAGGAGTTTGAGGATATATTCTGAGCACAAGTGCGTGGATAGAGAGAGAATTTTTGTTCAAATGGAATGATAAATCTGAAATAATGACCTCACCTTATTTGCCAATGTGTCAAAGTGTCAGTCAAAAAAGCGCACAAATGAGGTTTTCGATTCAAGAACACCCTAACATTTTTAATATCCCAGCAGATGCCTTTGGACCTGTTGTGTAAGGCAATGCCCTTACCGTATGATTTCCATGCTAGCTTAGTTTTGACCATTCATCATAATTTTGGTTGAACCATGCATCTTACGGAACCAAGCGGTATGTAGCTTAAGGAAGCAGTGTTATACATGTTCACTACAGGAATCATCGAGGCTTTGTGTACGACATATATCTCGCATTGGTCTGACCCTACACGTAATGCACTATGTCTTGTTAAACTATGTCCAAGTCCTCATAAATTGGTTTTAATCTGTAGAGAGCTTACGGCAAGGTGCATTCTGCACGCATTTTGATAAATATAAACGACTTTTCGCATGAATGTATTTGCTTGGCATTTGATTGCCAACATCAATGGATCTCGTTGCGTATCTTACAGACTTAACTCGAGTAACAGCAAAGTTAAATCCCTAGCCCTTAACGCTACAATGGCTATGTGTGTTTGGGACTCTGTAGATTTTACTGCACTGACAATTTACAGGGTCATCGTAATTCACATTCTCTCTCTCTCTCTCTCTCTCTCTCTCTCTCTCTCTCTCTCTCTCTCTCTCTCTCTCTCTCTCTCTCTCTCTCTCTCTCTCTCTCTCTCTCTCTCTCTCTCTCTCTCTCTCTCTCTCCCTCTCATTCTGCTTAAATTTTCTTTTTGTTTTCTTTGACACAAAATGATATAAATAAAATCTACACCATAAAATAATTCTTTTGAAAGTTAGAAACCATAGAGACAGAGGATCAAAAATCATACAGAGAGGTATCCGAAGATTCAAAAAATTGAAAAAAAAAAAATTCTAATTTATGTAACATCTTGCCTCTTAATGAAGATTTAACAAAGAAAAGTTAATTAAGTTGAGAGAACAAAAACACAGAAATTGTTAAAACGAAATTGATTCAATGCAGAAAGGAATGGGAAACACAAAATTCATAGCATTCTTCTATGACGCAGCGAAAAAATCTCGCCTCTCATGCAACTTACTTTCTGCCCTCCCAAGTAATACTTCTTTTTTTATCTATCTATCTATTTATCTTTTGATCACAATCATCATTATAGTCATCATTATCATCATCTACTTCATAAATAATGACTACAACATCTTTAACTATGGTCATAATTCACACTATCACCAATTATCAGCGCATCAGGTTATTTTTATTGAAACACTCATCACTCCCATTGCTTTCGTCTTTTACGTCATCTTCGTAATTATAATCATCATTAATGTTATGAAAAATATTTAAAAAAAGAAAAAAAATTCACCAGCCTAAAAAAATGGATTTAATTTCTAAACTAACTTTGATCTTCGGTGAGTGTAACAGGATCCCCATGACAGCACTCTGTCTGGTCACCAAAGATGACATATGAGCCACAACATTTCTGCTCCAATCTCTTTCCGTCAGTAAATGAGTCGACAAAGCGCGGCCAAGCTTTCCCTTCACAACAAAGTGACTCCTTCTTGTTTATTATGTCATTACCTGAAATGAGAATTGAATCGGAATAGAAACTTGACTACTTCATTGCTATACCATGAACTGATCAGGGAATAATATAGCTGACTTCAGCGGCATTAAAAACTTTTACTTCAACTAAATTGTAAACAGAGGAACCACAGTAACGGCAGGAAATACCCTTGATAAATTTAAATTGTAAGAAAAGGTTCTGCATTACTTTATTTCTCTAGCACAACGTTGGAGTTTTACCAGTGGATATCGAAGAGATTTTGTTCAGTATGACAATCGCAGCAGGCTTCATAAATCTCCTGGCTCGCATAATTTTTTAATAATAATTATATCTAAGTTGTTAGGGCTTATCTTGACTACAGGTGAACAGTTTTCGTGAGTCTATATAGCCAGGGCAGGAAATTTCCACAACGATTCACTTTCATTGTTTCAAGAATTTCATGAAAAAACTTCTTTAAGAAAAGTTGGCGTGAACTCATTGTTATATATTCATGTTAAACATCTTCATTAAAGTCGTATGTCTTAGGTTTTCGAGAAAAAGATTAAAACAAACTATCGTTTCCGTCAGTTCTAAACAGAAATTTCTGTCAGACAAAATAATGGAATCGTGTGGATCAGCTCTTCAATATTTTTTAAATCTAGATCTTGTAGGTCTTATAAACTCCATTCGTTTATATTTTCCGCAGTTTGTGTTGTTTTTAATGGGCTTACCTATAAGTGGCAATATAAATGAAATCAAAGAGCAAAAGTTTCTTTAAATGAGTTTCAAACATATACGGGTGCCGTTCTATCTTAATAGGTGTTTTATGAACGGAGCACGAGAAATTTGGTTCTTTTGAAAGAACAGTACTGTTTTATAGATCTCTTTCATTCGGATGATTGTTAAAAAATGAAGGACTTATTCACTGATAATTCAAATTACGGAAAGGTGTAGCATGCATAAAAACGCTGTAGTGATTATGGTTATAACTATGACTGGTATTTTTTAAATACTCTGATAATTAGGGGTCTTATATGTATATACATTGCTTTATTCGAATATAAAATCTGCCTTGAAACATAAGAGCTCTATTGATTCCTTCAATTTCTTCTACTTGTTTACCCAATTATTTCTCTTTAACCACCAATGAAGGCAACCTTTGTCTTGTTCTTGTCCACAACCAGAACTGATTTTGAATGACTTTACTATTGATTTAACTGAGCCAAGAAGACAGGTAGTATTAACTCAACGTTGTATCATTATTTCACAGCTTTGGCAAGTAATGTACAGCTCTCATATACATGTAATATTTTTTTCTTATTTCTTTTTTTTTTTTCCATAACATAAACCTTACATTACAAGTTCATGAAAATCTGATTGCCATCTTGGTGATTTTTTAAAACAAAAGAGAATTGAAAAATAATGGTGTAGCAATGCAATTCCTTCAGAGGATAAAATCAACATGTAAGTCTTTTTTGTTTCCATCATTCCTTGGAAACAGTTATTATCGTAAATATGTTAACATATGAATTAAAAATAAAATAAAATAAAAAGGTACTCGTTAAGAATGAGACAACAACCATTTAAGCATATCCACTCACCGCAACACTCCTGATTGGCTAAACGTACGTAGATGATGCCATTACAACACATTTTTTTCTCCATATCATATAACTTCGGTCCTTCCTTGGTTATGCACACCTTTCCTGACAGGTTGAAAATAGTAAAATGGGAATAACTTAAAAGACGGTAACAAACGAATAATGAAAACAATGGTCATTTCATAGCTAAAATAACTGCTTTAATGTTAGTCTCTTAGTGGGTGTCATTTCAAACAATAGTCTAAACTGTTATTATACATCACTTTTATTTGTGTGTTTATCTAGAATGCACGTCATAACTGTAAACCAGTCGTCTCACACAACAAAGAATTATTAAATAACCATCCCATTAATAAAATAAGATTTTGTATCTAGCATACACTAAAATTTATCTTAAATCTAGATCTAGATCTAGTAATATATTTTGAACTCTCTACCCCAGGATTTGGTGAAAAACAGTCCAAAACTCATGGCACACAAAAGAACGAAAGTTGTGGAATTCATTGCGTTAACGTGTCCTCGATGCAAATCTATTCCAAGTTATCTAGAAAGTCGTCAAATTCCTAGCGTTAAAGGAAAGAAGTCTAGAGTCTTGAACTGATCAAATTATGGTCACTTACTTAAAACGTCTGAGCCTATATAGGCTGTTTTATACCGTCAAAGCGGATCAATCTAGATCTAGATCAAGAACAACTTGCAAGGCTTGTTTTGAAGTTCAGGCAACGGCGAAAATGGGAATTCCCCGCATTTTTTTCAATCTAAATTTAGGTACATGGGTTTTCTTACCTGATTTTCAACAAGGATGTTCAGTCTTTCAGTTGCACTCGCCAAAAACACTTAATATGACGTAAAAGCGTTTGGAACGTACGAAAAATTAAAAAAAAGAAAAAAATCCCTGTATCACGATTTTTACATCCATCTGACAGAATGAAAATAATTTGAGCAGTGGCTGTGTCAGAGTGT
>JAWDGP010006922.1:812500-837500 GCA_033675545.1 Elysia crispata
TTAGAGCTTGTTTGTGTATGTGTAAAAATTAAATTAATTGTCTACTTTTCATATATCCAAAGTTATGGCTAGATCTATACATAAAATTTTGAACATAAGGCCAACTAACCTCTTTTTTTTCATGGAGCAAAAAAGTTATGAAGAAAGAACTTTTAGGTTATTGTTTGTTGGGCCATCCAGCAGTGCAGATGAGTAGGGAGAAGTGACAAAAGCATTACAAATTTGTGCAGTTTTAGAGAGAACGTGGAACTATGGGAAGAGCTTAATAAATAGAAGTATATTTTTGTTGCTCAAATTTACTAATTGTTTGTTTGATAAGTTTAATGCTCTCTATTTGATTGAAATTCATAGGATGCATTCTTTCTTTTTTGGAAAGAGCTTTTATAAATATTTAATTACATGTAAATGTAATTTTTTTTTGCTATGGATCACCCTTTAATAAACCTGCTTCTGATCACATGGTAACCCTTAGATAGGAAAGAACATTGTGCTCTGCCACAGCAAGTTAGCTTCTGTTTTTGCACTCACTGTGTGTACTTTATTTCTAACATTTATTTTTGCAATCTTGACACTTCATCTATGTGATTTAAAGAGCATTGTGATTTTTAATGTATGGTCTTAATGAGTTTAGGAAAAACAGAGGGATAGAGCCATAGGCATATAGAAAAAAAAGTTTTCAAAGAATGTATGATTGGATATAGAATTTTAAGTTATCAAAGTGAGAAATTCCTGTGATGACTAGTTAGATTTGCAATGAGAGTAAATGAGATATGTAATGTTTTTTTTAAGAGGGCGAGTAAATTTTATCTCATTTGGAGCAAGCAAACTTCTGAGTCTAGTTCAGTCTGGACATGAGGCCTCCATGAAAGCTAATTAAATTCTTTTCTTCAAAAAACTGTGAGCTACATGTATAGAAATACGGCTAAAATTCAGGCAGTTACACAACTAAGCAAAGAGAGTAAAGAGGGATGATCCGGTGAAAGAGTAAAGGAGAAAGAAGGAAATCAGACTAAACTAATAAGCCAGTGCGCTGAACCTATCAATGCCTCAAAAAACTCATGATACATCAAACTATTAACTCATTACAAATCTGATCAACAGATTTACAGAAATTTACATTTGCAAACAAACTCTTTGTCTGCTTGTTTATCTGTCTATATGTTTCTCTCCCTCTCTCTCACACGTCATGTCATATTGTTTTGGCAGGTAAAAACCAAGGATACTATGAGTGCTGTGTGAAATGTTTATCACCAATTTTCTTACAGTCCCAAGAAACGTTTTTAGCCGTGGATAAGGCGATGTTTGTTCAAAAGTATCAAAACAGCTTACTGTGGACCAAAAATTTTGAAGTAAGTGGAAGAAATTTTCATGAATACAACTTTGTTTTTTGTCAGTTAAGAAAGGAATTTATTTCTATGATGTAAATGGTATGTTCCTCATCGGCATTTTTATTCCTTGCAAAATTATAGAAAAATGAAATACTAGCATTATTTAAGCCTTCTGTTTTTAGAATAAAATTTCTTAACTATTTGGTAAATTTTAAAAGTTTATAAATGTAAACATTTCTTATTTAATAATCATCCAATAATAATTGAAACTGTTTTTATTCCTCCCTGAACAGCTTTTCAATAAAATATTTGAGTTTCTTGCCCAGAGTGACAACGGCTATGACTACTTAGCTCTGCTCTCTTTATGTGCTGGGATGGAGAGATCTCTTGGAAATGTAAGATATATATATTTTTTTTTCAAACGTATTCCCTACTTCTGCACATGGCTATAAGGAGAATCTCACTTATCCAATGGAATCAAAATAATGAAGACAGAAAGATCTGCACTCTATTCAAGTTCACATATTTCGTTTTGAATAAGTTAAAACAATTTTGTGCTAATATCCAAGGTTTTATCTCTGTAAATAATTTTTTAACGTAGATGATCCAAAAGAAATATATATATATATATATATATATATATATATATATATATATATATATGGAGTTTGAAAATGAGTTGGAACTATTGATAAGAGTGCTCAACTGTGGGGGCTTTTTATAGTTGTAGACGATCTTACCTTAAAGTCTCTGCATGCTACAATTGTGTTTCTAGTGGAGGACGATGGTGTTGTTTGTCCTCCACTCTCTTCAGGCATGGCTGGTCAGTTCCTGTTCCGACCTTATACACTGGTTGTTTTTTGTTTGAAGCCACTTACAGTTTTGTAGTAAAAACTTCTTTCTGTGTCGGAATGATGAAAATATTGAGATTCTAAGACTGTGCTATGAGGAAAAAAAAAGACATGCAAATCCTAGTTATTCTCTTAACTCCATTACCTTTTTTCCAACTTGTTATATGAAAAGATTTTTTTAACTCCTCAGTTATTTCTTTTGAAAGGCTCTGAGGTTCCAGCAATGCTAAAAGACTTACTCACAACCTCTGAGCTGTTTGAAATTCTTGGCTGTGTACCAGTAAGTCTCAAATAAAATTTTTTCTGTTTTCTTGAAACATTCAAAGGCTGATTATGAAAGTGCAAAATCATTTACAAACATTGATTCACTTTACATTAAATCAAGCTTTATTTACTCATGATAATTGGTAAAGATATTCAGTTTAAGGAATGAAAGGAAAAAATGTAGAAGCTTTAATGGATTGATGAAAGACTGACAGTTTTTACCTTCAGAAGTGGTGAATATAAAACTGAATCATAGGTCTTATCCAGCACATTACATGCTTGTGTGTGATTTTTAAAAACCAGCATCATCATATGTGAACCACTACATCTTTTCCAAATCAGATTCAAATCTTACAAGTCGTGATTGGTCCACCAATTTCAATGAATATCAGAAATATTGCCTGGCATGGTTTTTTATCAGAGGATGAGCTTCCTCGCAGGTAAACATAAAGATAAAGATTTCATGTAAAATGACTTTTATGAAAGAATTGATGTAGGGCAATGGCATTATGCATAACACCTACTACTGAATTGCAGTAATTGTCATCTTAACACACTCAATAAATTATACAACCTGGTTTAACACATTTTATAACAGTGTAATAAAATTCAATTATTTACAAATAAATCACGGAAAGCTCACATTAATGCATGGGCTTACCCTGAGCTAAAACTTAAATTGTGTTAAAAACAATCATCCCCAAAAAGTCACATCTCAGCTGAGATTGTCTGATATAAAATTGTGGAGTAATTAGCTTAGTAGATTGAAATGCTCGTAAATAAAACGTAGTAAACAAAGAAATGTTTGATAACAAAACAAATTCTTACTGTTGAATCTCTTTCCCATGTTGGTTATAGTTAACAGGGCTAAGTTTCTGGACAGAGTTAACTTCTCTCTATCTTGATGAGACACTACCTTCATGTAAATAGTAAAGTTTAAAGTTCAAGTCCAGTGGCAGAGCTTTGGACTAGGTTTGTGGGTGTTTCAGGATGGAAAATAGCTGCTAAATCCATGTCTCTTAGAGTGTAGAAAGATAAATGTAGTTTTTAATCCTTTTCAGTGGAAATTTTGAGAAAATAAATGAAAGATTAAAATGCAATGTTTAACAATAATAGTAACCAATGAAAACTTTGATAAACTGAAAAGACAAGTATGGCTATTAAAAATACAAAATAAAAACAAAGTCAAATGCAAAACTCCACTCAGTAATAATCCAGCACATTTTTGAGATTCAAGTCTATTTAAAGGCTTGGTAAAATTGCCTTTTGAAAAAGTAACAACCATTGCAAATGTAAGTCTCTAAAAGTCACTGTAAGCCATATTGTCACAAAAACTATTAATTAAATTGATCATATCACAAAGAAAATTAATCTTAATTGTCAATGTGAAGTGAAAGCATAAAAGGATTAAATGCATCAGGGTAAAGTGCGGTACCAATATATGTATGTGTGTGTGTGTATATATATGTATATATATAAAATTATATGTGTGTGTGTAAAGCTTCTGGCTAACAATTAACAAATCTCTTTTTGTACTTAGATGAGGTCATATACTTCAATTAAAAAAATATTGTCTTTATTGGACATCCCGTTTAATATCTCCTCAGATATGTTTACTTTCTGCTTCTCTTAATGGCAAGCATTGGAAAGCATTTGGAATACAGGGGAATCAGCCCAAAGACAACATTGTATAGAGATTATATATCTTTAAATGCTATAGATAAAATTGATGCTCATTTCATAGGTAAGATTTAAAGATCTGTCATGTTTCACAACAAACCAAAATATGTTCTTCAATTTTAGGGATATCTGAACATTAGCTTTCTTAAGTTTGCAATAAGAAGAGGCACAAAATTATTCTGTCTAGTTTTCAGTTTTATTGGTTTAATCACTGGGTTCTGAGATTCACATTGACTTATCATCGATATTGCTATGAAAAAAAATGTTATGAGATATCGATTTTATTTTACCAAAATTATTTACCCCAATCATTTAGTTAATGAAATAATAAATTGCACTTTGAAGAAAAATGTTGCCATAAATTTTTATTGCATATTCTTATTTTCTTGCAATCTACTGCAGAGCTGTCACATCAAGATCTCAGCCTTGCGGAGCAAATAATCTGTAAAAGTTGGGTAGTCAACGATGGTAACAAGAATTTCTTCAAAACAGCATTCTACCTTTTTTGGAGTGAGAAGTAAATATGTTTGTCACGTTTGTTATGAGAAACTTCCTGATTTCAAATTAAGCCATTTAGAGACCAACTCTGTTAAAGAGAAATTTAAAATACTTTTTGATACCACTATCTGTTCATCCTTTTATATTTTATGATTCATATCGTAACATTAACAACTCTGTCTTAAGCTCTCTTTATTTTAGAAAGAATCAAGCAATGAGTAAGATCAGAAAGTGATATCAGAGATAACTCAATCCATTGCTTAGAGCTCTTAATTTGTATGAATTAATCAGTCTCATTTTTTTGTTAGGGCTCACAAAAAATTTAAATACTTTAACTATAGGGTGTAATAAATTTCATTTAATGTCACTAAAATTTTAATACTTTAAGCCTTCATTTTCGTTTATCTGTAATCCTTTTTAAAGGGAATGTCTCTATCTTTAGGTTCATAAGGACAATTAATCTAAAAATATGAATTTCATAAGCTATAGAAATTTATTTGAAGAAGATTTCTTATTTTTTAATCAAATTATTACATTTACAGCTATGGTTTTTGCTCGATGTTATTGTTCCCACTCTTGGAACAAGCACTAAGGAGATTGTTTGTTCAAGTAAATGATTGCCCCTCAAGACTCCTTACTGCAGAGGTAAATATTATTTATAAGAAATAAAGTGCACATTCTGACTGAGAAACAAGGTGTTGGGGCTGAAAAAAAAAAAAAAGAGAGAGAGAGAGAGAGAGAGAGAGAGAGAGAGAGAGAGAGAGAGAGAGAGAGAGAGAGAGAGAGAGAGACAGAGACAGAGACAGAGACAGACAGACAGACAGACAGACAGACAGACAGAGACAGAGACATGGAGAGAGACAGAGAAAGAGAGAGAGAGAGAGAGAGAGAGAGAGAGAGAGAGAGAGAGAGAGAGAGAGAGAGAGAGAGAGAGAGAGAGAGAGAGAGAGAGAGAGAAAAGTGCACATAAGGCTATTATTAGATAAAATGCTTATATAGACAAACAAGCACATTTAAAAGAGGAAAGAGTGATAAAATGAAGAGCCCTTTCTTCAATTTTGACATTGATTATCATCATGTTATATTTGTCTTAAAGTAGTTATTGGATGACCCAAGCTTAATTCACATGAATACATCATATTTTTTTGCCAACAAAAATCTCCACATAATTTTCAGTATTTTATAATCCTTGTATCAATTGAATTTTTTTCCTTACATTTACAGGCCTCAACATTGTTTACAACTTTTGAAGAGGTAAGTTTGCTGAGGCTTATGAGATAACTTGTGCCTGGTTTTTGCCAGTTTTTTGTTTGAAACTTATATATTTTTGGTGCAAAATGGTTACATTGGATTTTTTTGCAACTAGAGGAATTTTTTTGTGGCATGAAGAGAACACACAGTGCATTGAAAATTCAGCTTTTTATTTATTTATTTTTTTTTATTTGATAAGTGAATTTGTTAGACATAAAAATGCTGATACTCAATGTGAATGGATGTAAGGGATTCTTCCTATACAAATGTATGTCTTTATGAGCACAATGGGTAAGGATTCACATCTTTACATGTATAATTTACCCCTTCATAACTTTTGTTTTTCTGGAGCCAAAAACTTTAAAAAAATTACTAAATTATGTGCTATTGCAGAATCACAAAAGATTGATCTTTTTAGACCATTCAAAAATATCTTTAAAGTAAAGATCCATGGATGATTAGGATTATTTGCAACTACAGTTTTTTATTACAGCAGTCGTTAGGTGCTAATTATAAAAATGATTTGATTTTCTCGAGTTAGTTGGATAGTGGTTTTAAATAGCAATGAATTTATGAAAAGAAAATTAAACTTCATTTTGAAGAGGGTAAATTAAATTTTAAGCTAAAAGATCATTTCACATTGACCAGCATTAAAAACTAGCTATTTCTGTCTGGTATAGATCCCTTCTTCTGCTTTCACACAAGAACTCTGCAGCAAGAACTAGTGAATTCCCAGCAAGATTTATTTTATCTCATCTTATCTATGAACTCATCTGTTGTATTCATTCAGCTTTTCCAAGAGAACCTGTTTTAAACTTTTCCTTAACTCGGACATTGACAACCAAAGCAAGATTTGTGCATTATACACCAAAAAATGCATGACACAGGCAGTGGTGCAGTAATATTTAATCTGCCCATTACAGTTTAGAGTCGAGAAAGGGATAGATCATACCTTCACACCTATCAAAGGCAATTTTTCTTTCTTTGCATCTCTTTTTGAGATTATTTGGGAAACTTTTATAATGTGAAACTTCATACAAGTAGCTAATATCCTTGTACTGCATTTAAGAAAATGAAGAAATGTAAAATGTATGGTGGGAATCCAAATTTCAGACTCTTCGCCAAATATGTATGTGGGATGGTAATTTTTTTAAAGTTATTGTCAGTGATTGAATAAGACTACTTGGAATCCTTTGTTTGTCAATTTTGAATTATTATGACCCTTTACAGATTTTGGATCGCAATTTGCATAATGGCCATCAAAATGAAATTGTATCTTCTCTGTCAGAGCCGTGTATGGTGAGTGATTTTTGTCTCTTTTCATATTTCTCTTGATACGAATATTCACTTTTTTCATGCACACTCACAAAAAAAAAAAACAAAAACAAAAACCATAAAAAAGCTTACATACCTGTAATCATAAAATTATGATCAGCTCTAAAGTATCTGTAAGATCTATGATGGCTGCAATTCTTGAAGTGGTTTATGCAATCAGCATTCTTTTTATTCCTTACTTTGTGAAAGACAGCTTTTGTTTTGTGAGCTCCAAATACTTTTGGATTGAATATAGAGCAAGAGATCATGGCTGAATGGGTATCTGTAGAGGAAATACTTTGATCATTTTTGGTAAATACATAGAGAAATAAACACATGCAGTGACAGCTTATTATGTAAGTATCATTTGATTTGCTGTAAAACTTTAGGAGTTGTGCCTGAACTTTCCCAATACTATTGACAACCCTTGTATCTCTCGCTCCCTCCTTAAGATTTTATTTCATAGTTCTTTTAATAGGTTGATTCTACACTGAGTATGAACTTTTTCTTAGATATATTTAAAGGAATGAAAACTGGAGTTGCAATCATGACATTACCAGTTAGATTTTGTGTGTGGTCATTGCTTTTATCTCATTCACCAATTTTTTCCCTTGTAAATTTAAATACTTTTTTTAAAATCATTTAATTCTTTCAGCGCATATAATATATTGCTATTTTGTTTCCTCTGCCAGGATCTCTTGCATGACCTGTTAGTATATCCTTCAGGTCCACGTGCTCGTGACAAGTTGAGTCATGGAGAAGCCGACTATTCATGTGTGCCTGGTTCCTTACCAAAGATCCTTCTTATTATATTTGCATGGCTAGGTAGAAAAGAAATCAAAGAGAAGGTCAGAAATTTATATGCCTATTAATTAACAGTTAATTCAAGATTAAAAGAGAGACCGAACATAATTTGTATTTTTTTTTATCTGAATAATATTCATGTTTACCTGGTTCCTTGCCAAAGATACTTCTTTATATATTTGCATGGCTAAGTAGAATAGAAACCAAAGAGAAATTTATATAATTATTAATCAATTTACAGTTAATTTAAAATGAAAAAAGAGACCGAACATTTTTTTATTTTATTTGAGAAATATTCATGTGTTCCTGGTTCCTTTCCAAAGATCCCTTTTATTATATTTGCATGGCTAGGTAGAAAAGAAATCAAAGAGAAATTTATATTCTTATTTATCAATTTGCAGTTAATTTAAAACTTAAAGAGAGATCAAAGATATCTACATTGCCTTTTTTCTAATTAAAAAGAAAATCCTTCACTTCAAAATATAAAAGAATTCAGCTCCATTATACCTGAACTTCTCACTTTTGCGAATGAAAAATTAAATGGAACAACATAAATAAGGCTGAAGAAAGGCAATGAATGTCTATTGTATCCACAGGAAAAATATAGCATGACTTGACTGTGTTATTTTGTGGAAACTTAGAGATGGCAGTTATGATAGAAATATTTTTTGCAAGATGTTAACTTTTTTCATTTTTCATTGAAAGAATGTGTTCAGTAAATTTAAGTATTAATCACTACATTAAGAATGGCCTTATTGAAAATAGAAACATGTTTCAGGAAAAAAGTGCTATTATTTTTCTTTTATCAACAGGACTTACAGGAAAAATTAGAAAAATGTATGAACAGTTACAGCTCTGTGTTTCATCCCATAGCTTTGCTTCAGGAAAAGGTATTCATGTTCTATCACTTTTACTGATTTAATGCAAGCAAAAATGTTAGTTATATGGTTTACATCTAATCTAATTAAAATACTTTTGATCAAGTTTTTCAGAAAATAGATTACACGGTGATTAAGGAAATCTCTGATATGAATGCATAATGAAGGAGTTTGAACTCGCAATAAAAAGGTAGGAAAATGAGGTTACAATCTGCCTTGTGAGGACCAGCTATATGAAGTAAGGTGGATACTAACATGAAAAGATTTTAGCCTATTCAAGGTCATATTCCTTTCAAAGGGTCCAGAAATTGTTTATGTCACATTTTAAACAGTAGAATCTGTTGCTGCCTGTTACACTACTTTTAAGAAGAGTAACTACAATTATGTCAGGGTACATTGGCTTTGTTCCTTGTATTAAATGTATTTTTCTTTATAAAGGTGCACTGGATCACTGAAGTTTCTGTTAAAACTGAAAAATAATAGCAAAGATTTCTTATTTTCTGGTCCTTTTTTTGTTTATTTGAAATACAAAAATCCAATCAACACCATTGATTAATGACTTGAAAAAAATGAAACTTTGAATCCTGAAAGGAAAACATTTTGTTATCTTCGAATCGATTTATTTTTCATCCAGACTATTGATCTGGTGTATGAGAGCCACAATCTTCATGCACAAGTCGCTTTGTCTCCTTCTTTAAAGCCTTGGTAAGGATCTTTTGTGTCCGTTTATCCTCCTTTGTTATCTGAATGTTAGTCTTCAAATTCTTCAAAAGATTGCAAGTCATATTGTGAGATGCATTAACACTTTTTGAAGCTATTAAACATATACTTTAAAGATGAATGACTTTGACTGTATTTGCCAAGAAATAGATTTTCATGACATAAACTGTTTCAAGATAATGGGATTAAAGTTTCCACATATAAGACTCTGAGAGATTTTGAGGACGTTAAAGAGTTCTGAACTACTAATAAGCCTAAAATATCAACCCTTTCATTGCATCAGTACCAGATATCTTTACTCTAATTATACTTCAAATAAAATAGATAATATTAATTTGAATTACTCTGTTATCTTCTCATTTCAAATGCACAAATATTAAAATGTTGAGACTTTAAAAGAATGTTTATCTATGTTGATATGCTTCTTTGCTGAATCCAAGATAAAAAAAAATGTTTTATTTATAAATATATAATATATGAAAATTTTTCCTACTCTTCATTTATTTGGGTTTTTTTTTTTTTTTTTTGGAAGGAATAAAACAGATGGATTGGATGAATTCACTCAAGACAATTCTCCTCTGATGAAAGTAATGGCTGCCATCTCTAAGTTTACAACAGTTGCAAATGTAAAAATATCAGATGCCCCAGTTAGTTTTAAGGAAAGGTGCGTTTTATTTTTTGTTAATAAATTCTGCACTAGAATAATACTGTTGTCTTGCAATTAAAAGGAAGTAAGTTTTATAAGGCTAATTTTGAACAATTCACCAAAATGCGCTCAAAGGATTTGAAGCATGTTTTGCATTCATCATTTTTTTTAGAAACTTATTTATAGAACTACATCTGTGGGACTGAGGTTAAAATATGCTTCATAATTTCATAAAGCAAAGGTTTCAAATCAATTAATAGCACAATACTTTATTTAATGGACACCTACTGATGTAGATTCATTTAAAACTCTGGCAACAAATATTTCCTCCTTCAAAAGCTAATACATTTTTATTTACGGGTTGAAATGTGAGATAAAATATTTCTATTTGTATCATATTCATATGATAGCATAGTATCTAATGAAATAAACACATTTTTTACTTTAATCTCTCCTTTAGCAGACCATTTGTAACTGCTCCAAGATATTTGCCTCCACAGATCTTTCTCAAAATAGCTTTCTTTTTGGTTTGAAAGCAGGTAGTAATGAATTGAATATTTCAATTTAGACCAAAGTGTATTTTTTTGTTCTTGAGAAAATTTGCAAGCCATTTTGGCCTTTTGACTAAACATCTCTCCCTTGTCCTTTTAAAGCATCAGCTCTCCATTCTCAAATAAAGGAGATACTGCAAACACTGCATTGAGATGTATAAAGATAAGAACACTCCATAGATGGAAGGTAAGGCTTGATATTTGTTTATTATAATCTTGCATTGACTACTACCAAGTTTATAAAAGAGAAGAAAATAACTAAAAAAAAAAAGGAAATAATGGAAGGAATATGAAAAAGTTAAATTTAAGACATGTTTAGGCAAAATATTGAAGCCATGTTGTGGTGACCATTGAAATCTCCCATCACTGGAAAACAAATGTGTATTCTTAGAAATACTTCTTAAGTTGCTTTGAGCTGCTTCCATCTGTATTGAGCTTTTGTATTTTACTATATATGTAAAAAAATTCTTTACAGCGTAGTACTGGCAGTGCTGCCCTTGTCTCAACCACAGCTAAGAGTAATGAGCATGAGAGAGAATCCATGCAGCCAGCTAGTGCTCATTCATCAGCCAGTGCAAGAGAAAGTGAGGTGATTGGTCTGCTAATGCATATGGTAGAAGAGGCACATACATCTATTGTACAAACTACAGAGGCTCTCAAGTTAAGATGCAAACAGCTATCACAGAAGGAATTGCGCTCCCGACAGCGAGACAACCTAAAACGTTTGCTGCTGTTGTAAGTTTTTCACACTTAATTTAAGTCCTAAGTGTATTTACCAGTGGCCGATTCTAGTTTTAAAAATCTGTTCAGAATTTATCGAAGTTTCAAAAAGTTGTAGAGTTTTGGAGTTTATCAGAGGGCAGTCAATATATATCAACTTGCTGTGAAACTTTAATATTTAATTTGCAATCTTCCGTCAACGTAACACCTTGGAAGAGTTTTATTCATTGTCATGCTAAACAGCCTCTGTTGGGCACAGCAAGGTAAAAACATGAAATTATAAACTCTTCCTATGGCAACCTTTGAGTTAAATTTTTTTTATTGAGAGTCCCTCCAGGCCTCAGCTTAAAGCTTCTAGCCTATGGCCATCAAAGTGCCTTCTTTTTTTTCAAAGATATAAAGCAAAGCAAAAAAAAAAAAATTAAACTTTATTGTTAGTGTGAGGGAATTCAGTACTTTCTACACTCATTAATTCAGGCGTATAAATATTTAAAGCAAGCAAAAAAACCTCAAGATAACCAATTATAAAGAAAATAGGCCTGGCTTATTCATTGAACCAATTTTATGAACTGGGCAGCCGCCTCAAAGCTTTGTCATCAAGCACAAAGCTGCAAATGAAAAGTTTAGTTTTTGTCCAACCAAAAATTAAAAAAAAAACCAAGATAAACAATATTGATAAATACAATATCAGTCTCAGAGTAATCCCACTTTTTTCATCTAAGAAAAAAAAAGAATGAAAATGATCACTCCATGATTGAAATCTGACTGAACTGTCTGCACAGCTCTTACAAACAGAATGAAAACAAAGTTCTTGTTTTAGGCCTTAATGTCATAAATTATGTTTTTAAATGTGCCTATTTCATTAAAAAATGTTTCCTAAGTTCTTTGTGTTGAACTCTGCAGTGCGCCATGTGCTGGGCTCCTAACCAGTTATGTGCTTTACCTCATCACCTGGATCCTCTCTAATCTTGACTGCTCTGCAGAGCTGACCCAAGGTCAGGCAAGAGCTCTACAAAAGTAAGTCTGATTCTTGCTTACTTTTCTTTTAGCTATGAGCCTAGTCCCAAAATCACAAATTTTTATTTGAGAAAATAGCGGAAAACTTTTTTTTTTCCTCAGCACTGGTAAAGCAAAATTGAAATATCATTTACCACTATGGTCATAAAATTTCAGGCACTTGTTCAGAGATGAATCTCAGAAAAAGGTGTTATTTTGAATATCAAGGCCTGATAATGTAAAAACTGTGACATGGTACATCATGACTTGGAGCTAGATATATGGTCATCGCTAGTCAATCAGAATTGTGTATTAGATTTTATCATTATATATTTCAAAACCTTTCTCTGAACACAAATTTATTCTTTCCCTTTTACTGTTCGTGTCTCTCTAACGGTTCATTCTTTCTTGTTTTCTATTTTCTTTTTTTTTTTAAAACCCACCCCTCCCCCAGACAGCTGAAGTCCAGCCTCCAGAGTATGGAAAATATCCGAACATACACTGCTTCAGATAAGAATAAGTGGAGTGAGGCAGGAGAGCTCCTACTAACAGAAATTACCTCTGCTCATGACAAGTGTGAAAAATACTCCTTTTTTCAGAGTTCTTGACAACAGTTAAATCTGATTGTATTGCAAGTTTATAAACTAAAAAAAGTAACAGCTATGTGCTTTTCATTCATTGAACCTAAACATTAAAAAAAAATTAATAATTAAGAAACTCCTCATATTCAGACTGTTATGAACTTCTTGTTTGTTACTGCCTTATAGGTCTTCTTGTTGCTTCAAAGGAGTTAGCTGCAAACAAATTTTGCCTGTTCCCCATGTGCAAAACAGGAGTGCTATAGGCATATAAACCTGTCTGGGCCCTGTTTGTTCAATCTGTCAAGACATCACATAGTTTGAGTTCTAAAAAAATGATGAGATACCAAATAACAGGAAGATTGTTATATCAGTTCGTGGTTAGAACATCTGTTAGTCTAATAATTAGAGCATTTAAATGAAATTTTTGGAAATTCAGATTTGACCCCCAGCTGGGTTATCTGGTTTTTAAATCAGATCCCACCTGTAAAGAAAAATCTTTGGCTTGACAGAAAGCCTTTGACTCAGTATAGAATTGTGTGGAAAATTTCAAAAATGAAAACTAACCAAAGATCTCAAAGAATGATTTTTTTCCTCTTTGAACTTTAACCCCATACAGAACATACAACTAGGAATTATCATAGAAAGCAGTGCAGAAGGGTAGTATCAAGTAATTATATTTGTTTAATAATAAAGCAAAGTTTGAAAATTTTGTGATTACAATCCATATCTAAAGTGAACTAATTGGTTTTGTGATCTTTGCTAAATAGGAATATTTGTGTGATGGAAATAATATAATCTGAAGGAAATGAAAAAGATTGGAGTTGTGTGTGATGGAGATAACCAGAATTTTGTACCTGGTGATTAAGGATGGTAATTGAACTTAATGATCTCAGTATGTTTTTGAGAATAAAGTGTTAAAGGGTCTGTTCAGACAAGAACGATGATGAAAACTGGTAAACTACTTTGGAGACTTTTCTTTTTCTCTTCACATTTATACCTGTACTGTGGAGGCAAAAGACATTGGAGTTTGCAAGAAAAAAGAAAAGTAATTGTACTCAGGTGTTTTATTGACTGGTAATAAGAAAATTTTAAATGCATTTGCAGCTTTTCCAGTGCATAGTTTTTTTGAGTCATAATGTTACAATAAAATAGTGTATAATTTTAAAAAGTTTGACTGCCTTCACTTATCATTTCTTAGTCTTAGTTGTTTCGTCGTTTTAAATTAACTTTCTTAATCTTGTTCAGATCATCCTCATCACCACAACTTCTTAATGTCTCCATCTTAATTAATTATTTAAATAATTGTATATATTTCACTTTCTGCCTATTTTCTATGTAAATCAAATAGGAGAAATAAAAAAAAATACATAATACACGTAATAATAATAATACACATAATAATAATAACAACAACTCTTATAAATTATAATTAAGAAATATTCAGCTTAGTTTAACATCATAAAATTATGGTTGTAAATATTTCCAATATTAATGCTTCTCAACATACCCCTTAAAAGACTGGTTTGTGCATAAAACTGTTTTTGATTCTGCATTTTCATGTTTGGAATGGTGCTGTCATATTTCATAATACCAAGCAACAGTGAATGTTTCTTTTGATAATTTGAAAAATGAAAGAATTACATCATGCCACAAGATGACATGATAAACCAACTGATATTTGCAAGAAATATAAAAATGAAAGAAAAAGTCACCCAAAAGTTCATTGTCAGGAACATGAGTTTTGAAATTTGTTTTTCTCATTTTTATGGTCTTTCTAGTTTTCAAGCATTTTGAAATGTATTAATGAACAAATGCCACAATAACAAAGCGTTGAAGGTTGGCTCAAGGTAAAACCTTTAATGCCTGACATTGAGACGAGATAGAGTGCAAGGATCTCCAATGTAAGAGAGAATAGAGAGAAAAAACACGTGTATTTTTCTCCAGTGTCACAAACTTTCATCATTGTTCTCTCTGCCTCTCCCTCTTTGTTTCCTTGTCTTCTGTTAACCTCTTACCCTTTCTACCTCTCTATGTTTCTTTCTACATTAACAAATCACCATATATAGTGTTAAGACATGGCTCTGCAAAAGAGTGCACAATAATGAACAAGAAGTTTATGATTGTTACTGCAATCGTGACATCATTTAAGTCTTGGATTAAAATTAAAATCTATTAAAATCTTATAGCTTTTGACATTGTATGAAGAATGAGGACTTGTGCAGAATCAAAGCATGGTTAACGGTGCTCTTTTCTCGCCTCTCACTAATGCACATTCAAGGAAGCAAGACATTCTTGATACTTTTGTTTTTTTTTGAATTGTCCAGCTATACAAGCGTCATTGAAGGTAAAGTCTTAACAGTCGAGTGGTCTCTTTTCAGATGGTACGGTAGTAAAAATTTCCAGTGTGCTGATATTTTTCCAGCATCTCTTTTTGTGAAATTTGAATGAAAGCTGTTATTAACTATTTTGCTCATTTCACTGTCGATTCGTAAACTAAAGGCATCCTCACTTTTTTTTTTTTGCGTGTGTATGCTTTTTTTTATCAAAAAAAAAAAAAAGGAATTGTAATGTCATCAAATTGCTTTTGCTTTTGTGTGAATGCCACAAGGGGACTGTAAGTGTACTTTAAAAAAATGAGACAACAATAATTTAAATGATAAGCTATAGAAACAGTAACTTCAATTAAGCTTGAGGAGATTAATAAAAAAAAAATATTCTTGAAGAAAAACAGTTTGTAGGCTGATCAAACAGAGTTAGCTTTATTTTGCAGCGAAGAAAGGGCTTGTGGGCAAAAGTTTGTAGCTTTGTTAATCACAAACACAAGTAAACAATCAATTGTTGACTTCTTTTCGTTTGTCTGCTTGCCCTCCCTTTTTTTCTGTTCAACTTTTCAGACCTCTTCTAAACACAAATAATTGACGATGTAAACATCGCAGTCAAGGGAAACCATCATGGCTATTTAATCAGAAAATTCTCAATGATTTCAATCGTGTCCCTTCTCACCGGTTCATGGTCGGCGATTTGCTCCCTTGAGGGTCATCGAGTGCTACCTGGTCACAGATTCAGCAAAGAAATAATTTTTAAGAGGAAAAAAAATGAAGTGAAAAGGTTAACATAAACTAGATAAGACTTTTATATCCATCCAACAGCGATTATTTTCTTCTTAATTTATGAACCATTGTCATCGTTTAAGTGCATCTGCCATTGAGTCATGATCATTTTATTGCATTTTTCCGTGATATGCATAAGATGAAAAACGATGATCGTAATAAATTACTGTTAAGAACTGATAGATTCCTATGCCTGTCATACAATCATCATATGGTGCTACATGAAATGCAGGAAGGGATCGTCGCTACTGACGCCTATCCAGCACTGGATCTTAGGACACTCGACTTTAAAATCAGTACCGATAAACACTTCTAAAATCTTTTTTTCCAAATGTAAAATGCATGCCATTTTTTTTCAAACATGTTTTTCTAGTATAGGCACTGGCAATGCTTTTTTTTTTTTTTTTAAATTGCAGAATGTACATTTGTCATCAACATCTTAGTAACATTATTGGTTATGTTTTCATAAACGAAGCCTTGTTCATTTTGATAATACAGTTATAGAGCTGTCTACCCCTTCTTTGGTACCTTTGTACTACATTGATCAAGAAATTGACTGAATATTAAACCTTTGATAACATGTGGTGTCATAACAAAGTATCGATCAGTGATTTCACTTTTATTGCTAGTCCACAATGACATCTGCACTATTTAAGAATTCTAATATTTTTAATAAGTGAATTTTAAAGCTTTATGAAGGTTATTTGCAGCACCACAATAACAACTGTAACTATTATTATTATTATTATTATTATTATTATTATTATTATTATTATTATTATTATTATTGTTGTTGTTGTTGTTGTTGTTGTTGTTGTTGTTGTTGTTGTTATTATTATCATCATTATTATTACTGCTATTACTACGACGAAGACTACTACTACTACTACTACTACTACTACTACTACTACTACTACTACTACTACTACTACTACTACTACTACTACTACTACTACTACTACTACTACTACTATTGCTGCTGCTGCTGCTACTACTACTACTACTACACAGAGCTAGAGAACAATAAATCCCACCTCCTGTTACATCTTTCAGTTTTAATTTGAAAATAAACATGAATCACTAAGAACAGCCTGATTTCAAAAGCGAGGGGGACCGCAGAGTGGAGAACCAAGGGAAATAAAAGCCACAGGAACACCAGGGTTCGGCTAGCACTGTTAGTGTGTCCATGTGTCGCTTCTTGTTGTGCCAGCTTTCACGAATTCGTTCCATGAAGAGGGAATTTTTCCAATATTTTTTTTTCATTTAGTTCGTATGAAGTATTCTCTTAAAGACTATGGAACTTTGAAACGCTTTGTTCTTTAAAATAAATAAATTTTTCTGAAAACTATTTCCTACAAATGCACATAGTGCTAAATGAAAATAATCCGAAATAAAAGGAGGAAAAATTAAATTAAGATTAAGGCTTACGCATTGATAAGAGATAAAAGGTTGAGCAGGAAGATCAGGAGTCACATGAAAAGATGAACAAAATAAAGTACTGAGATTAATTGTATGAGAATGTAATTTATACAGCTACAGACAGTTACACCAGTAAATAAGCAAATATATTTTAAAAAATCACGAAGATAGGCTTATCGTTTTTTAAGGAGATAGTGGAAAAGCCGTACATTCTATTAACCAATGCATTAAAAATTATAAGCAGGGGATTTCTTGTTGGGTTGTCAAATTTTAAACGGTATTGAATCTTCATAATTATTACCAGAACCGCCGCAGCCTTTTTAATTAAAGAAAAATTTATTTCTTTATTTAATTTTTTTAAATACATCGGAAGTCAGTTTGCTGGAAACCTGAAATCATCGGTACAGGTAAGTTGATGACAAACGGAACATTCTTCATTGCCTAATTTTTCTTTTCTTTGTATGCTGAATTGGCAGAAGTTTTAGAGTAGATCATATTTTCTAATCCCACAAGTAAGGGAAAGGATACGGTTGAAAATCTAAAGAAAGGTGTCTCGATTCAAATTCTGAGTGGAAATTTAATGAATGAGATAAACACGTGACATTTAAAAAACTACCGCCTCGAATTGTCGCACATAACCTCTTACTGAATCTACTTTTTCCCGCTGACAAATGATTATATTCAAACGTATATTTATAACAATTTCACAAAAAATAATAGCGATGTAACATTATCAGAGGATAACTAAAAAAAAAGGTAATATTAAAAAAGATCTGGTTAGCAATGAAATTACTGGTGAATGATTCTACAATAAATATCTCTCGTTTGATATGAAGCTGTAAAGTCGCTTATTCCACCTATCTGTGCGAAATTTACTCTGCCTACAACAGATTGGCTTTTTTCAAATGGAGGCCCTTTTAGTCTTGGAAGGCTTTATATAGAGTCACACTCTACATAGAGCCGGACACTATTTAGAGTCACACTCTACATAGTGCCGGACACTATTTAGAGTCACACTCTACATAGAGCCGGACACTATTTAGAGTCACACTCTACATAAAGCCGGACACTATTTAGAGTCACACTCTACATACTCTACATAGAGCCAAACATAACATACATGTAAGTCTTCATAGGCCGCGACACTATGTAGAGTAACACTCTAAGAAGATTTGTAATCGGCTGGGTTAGGATTTACGATGCAGTACATGTACGTAAATAGGGGAAGAAAGTGAAACTTTCATAACCGTCATGTTTTTTAAAGTGTGGTTTACTTACTCCTTCTATAAGAGTTTGACTATGGTTGTTAGGTTTCCAAATTCAAAATCAGACAATAAATCAATTTTTAAATTTAATTTACATATGGTGCATTGCCAAGTAAGGAAACTCAAAAACTATCAAGCATATTATGAGGCTCAGTAGGCCAATATTTAAGTGCCTGTAACTCCTTATTTACAAATCATTTTATATACTTTAAAGAAGGAAAGTAGTTAGGCCTTTTGTGAACATTAATCAAAATAGATTTCTTGCCCGTTACAAATGTATTGACAGAGTTATTGCCCTTTATTTTTAGTTATCGTTCTTTTCATTAAACTAAACTACATGTATTTACCGCTTGTGAATGCATATTTTAAGTTGAGTTGAATAGAAGAAAAAGTCATGCTTAGTTGATGATCTAAAAAGGATGTCACAGTCTGAGATTTTTAATACTCAAAACATGGGTTATTGCCCTTGATATCACTATGTTGATGAGAAAAGCCAATGAATCAGTTTCCAAGTATCAAATCTTAAGATACCATGAACCAACTTTAGCTGTTTTAACCATTCAAGTGAAGTGTATCATTTTGTTCAGCAACTGCTTTGTTGAAAAGTAAAGACTTTTTTTTACTTTAAACGTGAAATCAAGTAAGAAATAATATGTTAAAGTTTGGTTTAAATATTCCGCAACCACTTTTAAAGCAAGCAAGCATGACCAGACAGAAATTTAAAAAAAAAAAAATTAAAAAGTGAATATGGTTTCACAGTCTATGTTTATTGATTATGTTCATAATATGCTACATGGTTAATGGTGGAATATTTATTACTGCTGTAATATTTTATATGTACATATAGTTTCTTATAAACATACTAAAGAAGGTCTAGTCGAGGCAAAATCAAGGAACGTAGTGTTTCTTGGCTTTTATACACCTTGAGGATGATATTACTTTAGTAGTAGAAACCTTTGTTCTTTTTGTTACGATTTAAACTGTAGTTCAAAACTGTCTAGAGTGGCAAAAAACGACCCAACGGCAAAACGCTCCATTTAACTTCACTTTCAGCTACGGTAATCTAAATTTATTCGAATCTACTCTTTTTACTTTTCAAATAGCTTTTAAGATGGCAAAGTTAGCTCTCGATCTAAATCTACTCTCGCTGGATGTGCATTCGTATGGATAGTAGGCTACTGGCAGTGGCAGGCTGAGGCTGGCGCTGAGTGGCGCAAAACTGGTCTTTGTCTCGTATTCTTTTGTTTCTGTCACAGAAGAGCTCAGCTGTTACTCTGAATAGTGTGCACAGCTCTATCAGTCTATGTAGAGTGACACTATAAGTCACTTCGTTTAGTCTTTATAATTAAATATTTATTGTCTGTTGCATTGGATGTATGACATGGGATTTTTTGTTTGTTTAAATCACTAAAACAAAAGTTAGAGTACAGTTTTAACGAGTGTGGATTTTTCATTCAATACTAGATTTTCAGATGGACAAGCCAATAAGCTTGTTTAGATAGGGTACAAGAAGATGGACAGGCAGAGAAAGGCGGGAAAAGAGAAACGCAAAACAGACAGCATGACAGACGGATATAGTAAGGAGACAGATAGGGAGACATAAGTAGTTTGATGGATAGATTAATAGATGAAAAGATAAACAAGGTAGACTGACAAGAAGGAATATAGTTGCAGGAAAAGCATACAAACCGAAATAATGAAACTTCGAAGATATAAATGGATAAAATAATTTAAAAATGTGCAAGAATAAATACGTTTGGAACAAGGGATATCACCCAACCTGTTGTATTATTATTTAAAATTTTAAAAGGTTACAACCCTTTACTTAATTAATATCAATTCATTCTCTGCCACTTTATCCGTATCATGAAAAAGTTATCTTTATGCGCCTTTAATGGGAAAGGCAATCTGTAAAGTTCAGCATGCAACATTAATTTTGTATTAAATGAAAGCGGCATACAAAATAACAATATTGATGATAATAATAATGATAATAATAATAATAATAATAATAATAATAATAATAATAATAATAATAATAATAATAATAATAATAATAATAATAACAATAATAATAATAGTAGTAATAAAAGCCAGTGAGACAAAACTCATACTGAATAAGATAGTTTGGAAAGCAGTCTCGACTAAACACAGAATAAAAATTCTAACGCGCTCTTAATTTAATTATAATTATATCATTGTACTAGGAGGAAAACTTCATTACCTAAAGGTCTAATTTGTCTTAATCTATTACACACGATTTCTTTTTTCTTAACCCCAGGACCAAAATGGTTAATTTCGTTAATTCCAAAACAATATTAAAAGATGTCTTTAAAGAGTTTTCTAAACGTTCATTTGTAAGGCTGCTTGTGAAAAAAAAAAATCGCCGAGATGTGCAGTGCTTTGCGGGAATTAATAGCTGCTGTCCTGTCATTTGAATTCAGTAATGCAGGTTATTTCTACAGCGCTCTCCCTAAAAAAAAATTAGCTCAGAGCACTTATACACTTTACAACCTTTTTCACAAAGAGCACGACATAATAAAATTTCATTATTACAAAACATGCGATCTCAACAACATGGTGTTATTTTTTATTAAGACAGGTGGTTCAACAAACGGGTTTTTGGTAGCTATTTAAAATTCTGTTCTGAATTTCTGTCTCTCAGTTGTTGAAGAAGGCTGTTCCAGATTTCCGGTGTCGCAGCTCTGAAAGCACTTTCGCCATACTTTTTCCTTCTAGAAGTTTTTTTTTCCTTTCGAACCAAAGGATCGTGATGGTAAAAAGATTAGAAATGGATAAGAAATCTACTGACTATTCATTTTTTAGTAAATTGTCAAATTCGTTTGTCCTCTTCAATGGCATCAGTCACTTACGCTATGAACGACCAACCTCTCTAGAAAAATCAATGATTTCGGTTTGGCCTGTGTAAACGCGACAGGCTGAAATTATATAGATCAGCTTATTTGTCAGTTTCATCTTTTTTATCTTCTGCTCTCTCTATATCTCATTCTCTTTCATTCATTATATAATTTGTAATATTATTAATGAACTAATCTATCCATATGTCAAACTTAGTCCATATCTGTAGTCCAGTCTGTCTGTCTGTCTGTCTGTCTGTCTGTCTGTCTCTATCTCTGTCTCTGTCTCTGTCTCTGTCTCTCTGTCTCTCTCTCTCTCTGTCTCTCTCTGTCTCTGTCTCTGTCTGTCTCTGTCTCTCTGTCTCTCTGTCTCTCTCTCTCTCTCTCTCTCTCTCTCTCTCTCTCTCTCTTTTTCCCTCAATTTACCTTCCTCAAAAGTTTTCTTTCAGACTTTTATACGGCGACATAACGAGTGAAAATCATATCATTTTATTTATCTTAAATATGCATTGTGTGTTTGCTATAATTACAAAACGATCAGGATCATAAGTCATGTTCACTACTGCAGATGCTAAAAGTTAGACCTAATTGGTGCATCGAGGACTGCAAGAGGATCACATCTGGATAAATTAGTTGAGAGAGAGTTAATACTGGAAAACAGCTACTTCTGTACTTTCCCAATCTATTAAAAGATAATTCTATACGCTCATTATGAGGCTATGTAAGTTCAAACCAAAAGTGCCAAAGGTTTATTACCATGTGACAATTTCTAGCTGATCGATTAGTTATGACAATGAATCTTTGAAAAGACTTTATGATAAACTTCGAAATTGCAGAATTAGCTACATATTCTCATTGCATTCACTATACTCCTTCGGCATCTTCTATTGCTTTTAGACCATGGTTATATCTGTTGGCCTATGTGTCATAGGATATAATGTAACATATACTTTCATATTTTTTAAACACATCTCCATTGGCATGACTCTACGATCCATATTAACTGCCTTACAGCCAGGTATTGAGAAAAAACAGTTTGAATTTCCCAGCTTTGTGAAAATGAGAACCTTTGACAGCCTTTTCTTAGGACCAAAGAGTTGAAACTTTTAGGATACTGATTAGGTACTTGGATAAGGTAAAGACTCCTACTCAAATGGAGAGATCATTACTCTTCTTGCCATGATACAAGCTTCAGTGCGTGTTTTGTCGTGTTGGAAGTGAATCTGGTCCCCGTTTGAATATTATTGGTTCTAACCCTAAGAATTCCGACTTCGAGGCGTTTGAAAGTTAGCATTTTCTTTGTCGCGAAAACCTCAACTAGAATGACAATATGAAAGTCCCAAAATACTTTGATTTTGACGACTGACTTCTCATCTTTGAAAAAGTTTGTTGTTGATGTATTGATGTCAAAATTTCATTGTTTTTTTCGTTTCCACAAAAGTTTGATCTCCAATTTAAATTCTTTGGGAAAAAGTTTTGTCTCTTGGGCTCATTTGCAAAAAATCTTTACTGCATTTCATGCGCGACCATGTAATCAGGCAACTGAAAAATTTTGAGAATCTCATTGGCTCAACAGGTTATATGCGATTCTAGATCCTGTGATAAATTACTAATTGATAGTGATTATTCTGTAAGCTCTAATCCTAATTGTTCATGGTGAGATGATCTGCAGTTTTTAGGCTCAATGACTAGTTTAAACAAATTGTGGTTTCCATATTTTTTTTCTGAAAGCCCAATCAATTTGCATAAAATAGTGTAAACTTTTAAATACCTTAACATTTGAGATGTGTCTCAAAATCTAACAGAAGGTTCGGGAAAGAGAAACTGAGCAAAACGCGTTTGAAGTTAGAGAAAGATTTCATGCAGAGTTGCAGATAACTTCAAATTAACAACAAAAAACAATGTTCAAAGTTGCTTTTGGGCTATGAAAGTTTTTGACATCAGAGGAAAAAAAAATGAATGGTTGCTCATTACAAGCTAAAAAGTGGGCAACCTTGAAAAATCGACTTTTTATGTCTGAAGCCTTATAACTCAAAGCAGTGAGTACCGACATGAGCCTAAAAATCCCAGGCCACCTCATAAGCTTATAATTATTTTGTTCGATTCACACAGTAAACATCAAATGAAGGCACCCTGCATGTATTTTGTTAGAAAAATATGCACTTGGCTTGCCTTTTTTTCCTCCAGGTATATCGGCAGAATGAGTAATCCGCCAAAAATAGCGATTAATTAAAGGTTTGATTCTGAATAAGCTTTTGTGTTTTCTTGTTGTTTCTTTCATATATACAGACATGTCTCCCATTAAAGTTGGAAATTTAGTAACAGCAAGTTTTTCGCGTTGGAGATCCTCAGACATAGCCAATTTGAATACCGACACTTTCATAAAATTTTTTTGGGGAAATTTATACTGAAAGCTTTTGGGATTGAGTGTACATCTTTATGTGTAACTAGGCTAAATCTGATGTCATTCTCTCGATAAAGTTTTTTTTTCTTTCATGAAGGACTTGTAATGCCTGCTGATTCACCTTTGAATATCCTCCTTTTATTGATGGACTCTCTATGTGCTTTCTTGCAAGATATTTTCTATCATGGAGATTTAAAATATGATCTGTTTTCCTTTCCTTGGGATAAGCTTTTTCAATTTTTCAAAACTCTCATACCACCATAGCATTTGATGAAATAGTTTTATCAAACTTTCCATTTTCTTGTAGGATAGTGACAAAATATCAGCATTAATCACTTTTACCCATTACCTTCGATACTTTACTCTTCGAAATCATACACCATCAATCGTTTAAAAACTGCTCAAGGTCTACCAGCAGTGTCACCTGCCAGTCTTATCTTTGATCTTTAGAAGAAAAAAACCCCCACAAAAACTAAAGCCAGTTGCTCACTACAGATTAACAATGACACTGCACGCGGATTGACCCTTCCTTAGCTGCACTCCTGGCTGATTTAGCCTTGGAAAACTGCGCAGGTAGTTTGTGAAATTCCCAGTCGGAGGGGGGAAATAAAGTAACCCCGTGGCTCGGGCGGCACAGGTTTCTACTTGGAATGTCAATAAAAAAAATGTTAGGGGAGATAATAGTGCTTCGGATGTTACAGATTACAACATGCATTTCACATAAACTGATATAACAGACGGAAAATCAGATGTAGTAAAGACTTGTGATATGTCCCAAAATGTCATGGTCAATAATAAATCTATTGGATTCCTGCCTTTATTTTGGTCACACTTGAGAAATACCCACGATTCACATGGTAAA